>VMDO01004471.1:6149-125151 GCA_007922755.1 Pedetes capensis | reverse complement strand
TATCTTAAACAGAAATGGAACCCAAGGACATATAGAAAAATACTATATAGTAAAAGATAGAGAAGACTTGGATGGGAAACTTAGATGGGAAGGGGGAGGGGGGAAACATAGAGGAGGGTAAGGGGTAACCTATATGAATAATGCTTATCAAATTGCATATATGAAAATTGTCACAATGAAAAGCATGTCAAAATGAATCACATTATGATGTACATTAAAAATTTCTAATAAAAAAGAAAACCCTATGAATAGCAGAGAAGCACTAAAAATAGTGTTTCACCTGTTGTAAGTAGAATCGCTATGAATTGGACACCAACTTGTTGGCACCACACAACAACAAGAACAACAACAAACATTGCCACATCTTATTTCATTACTTTGGTGTATCTATAGCCCACCAGGTTTAGTGGCTTTGTGGGTGTGTGTGTGAGACTCTGCCTTACTAAGAAAAAAACAAAACAAATAAATATCCCTTAAATTATTATAACAATCATTATTGTACTACGCATGGTGCCTCATACCTGTAGTCCCAGCAATGTGGGAGGCAGAAGGATTTCAGGTTCGAGGCCAGAGGTAGTGTCACTTAGCGAGACCTTGTCTCAAGATAAAAAATAAAAAATGAGCTAAGGGTGAGCTAAGGCAGAGCACTTGCAAAGTATGTACAAGGCCCTGGGTTCAAACCCCAAGTACCGCAAAAAAAAAAAAAAAAAAAAAAAAAAAAAAACCAATAGTTATTGTAGTTTTCTTCCCATGAACTCCAATCATTTGAAAATGTTAATAAAAATGACTTCTAACTGTAAAAGATTACCACTTATTGTGGCCATGATAGTAACTTTAATTTGACTTCTTGTTGTTGTTGTTAGGTGCCGTCGAGTTGGTATCTGACTCATAGCGACGCTACGTACAACAGGTGAAACACTATTATCAGTGCTTCTCCGCTGTTCATAGGGTTTTCAATGGCAGATTGATTTTTGGGAGGGGGTTGCCAGGTCCTTCTCCCAAGCCTACAGTGTCTGGTGTTCCCAGGTGGTCTCCCATCCAAGTACTAACCAGGCCTGACCCTGCTTAGCTTCCGAGACCTGACGGGATCAGATGCCACAGGGCTACAGCTGCAGGCTTAATTTGACTTACATGTCACAAAATATTTACTGTACCAACTAAACTATCTGAAAGTTCACTCAGTCAATCTTGATATCGCAAAGCCTTGGGAGGGCCAAAAATAATGTAGTATTTAATTAAAATCATGTTCTACATTGCATGATAAAGTGCTTTTCTTTTCTTTTTTTTGCAATACTGAGAGTTGAACCTAGGGCCTTGCACATCCTAGGCAAGTGCTTTAACACTGAGCTGTACCCCCACCCCTTCTGTATTTTTTATTTTGAACCAGTGTCTTGCTAAGTGCGTAGAGTGCTTCTGGCCTTGTACCTGTGATCCCCCTACCTTAGCTTCCTGAGTCACTGGGATTACAGGTGTGTGCCATGGGCACCCAGCAAGAAAAGCTATATTTTAATGCTTTAATTGAAACAAATAATTACAAGAAATAATTGCAAAAGCACAAAAATATGCTTTAAAACTTTAGCTCTCACCAGTTTTTGGAATTTGTTACTATACAGTGTTATTTGTACTTTATGTAACTCTAATTTTTTGCACTGTATGTTACTCTAAGTTTTATGTAATTAGAGTTAAGTGATATTCAGTGTACCCTATGCTTTACATAATAATTCAGCCAATAGGGGTTTTATCTTATTGCAGGAATTTCATTTGTTCTAGGTTGATGTTTCCCAAGTTGCCTGATTTTAATAATCACTGAAAATAAATGTTTAAAACAATATAGATATTTTTAGGCCCCTCCAATAGTGATATGGCCTTACTTTGGGATGGCTATGAAATAATGGCCAATGGAAAATTCTTGGTGTTTCATTTTTGTTTTTTCATCCTGTATCTTTTTTTTCTTTAGATATATTTTGTATTGAAGAGATAACTTATATAATTTCTTACCAACTCTAGATGATTACTCCCTTGAATAGTCACTACATTTTTGATAAAGACTTATTAATTTGGAGTAAGAGAAGAAACTAAGAGCACCATATTATTTTATTTTAGTTTGGTTTCATTTTTGGTGCTGGGGTTAAACCCAGTTTAGCATGTGCCCTACCACAAAGCTACACTGTCAGTCCCAAGACACTCTTATTAACATTGTGTAAAAACATTGGATTTACACATTGGATTTTATATATAATGTGATATTGTTTTACAATTTTTAATAGCTTGTGATTATTTCCAAAAAAAGGGTTGGGGTTTAGCTCAATTGGTAGAATGCTGCTCTGCCGTCTCTGAGGACAGACCCAGGTGCTATCCCCAGCACTGCAAAGATGAGAGAAGGACCTGGCAATCCATTCCCAAGGTAATCCCAAAACAATCAGCCCTTGAAAACCCTATGAGGGTCTCTATGAGTTGGTGGTTGCATATGATCAGGAACCAATGGTACTGAAGGAAGAAACGGAAGCTCGCTTGAAGGAATTGGCAAAATATGAGGCTCCAGGAATTGGTAGAATACTAACAGAGATGTTTCAACAAACAGATGCAGCACTGGAGGTGCTCACTTGTTTATGCAAAGAGATATGGAAAACAGCTACCTGTCCAACTAACTGGAAGAGATCCATATTTGTGTCTATTCCCAAGAAAGAGGATCCAACCCAATGTGGAAATTATGGAACGATATCATTAATATCACACACATGTAAAATTTTGCTAAAGATCATTCAAAAGAGACTATAGCAGTATATAGACAGGGAACTGCCAGAAAATTAAGCCAGATTCAGAAGAGGGCATGGAACCAGGGCCATCATTGGTGATGTCAGATGGATATTATCCAAAAGCAGAGAATACCAAAAAGATGCCTGTCTATGTTTTATCAACCATGCAAAGACATTTGACTGTGTGGATAACAATAAATTATGGACACTATAAAGAATGGGAATACTAGAGCTCTTAATTGTCCTCATGAGAAGTCTGTACATGGGCCAGGAGGCAGTTGTTCAAACAGAACAAGGAAACACTGCCTGGTTTAAAGTCGAGAAAGGTGTGTATCTAATATGTATCTTAAACTTGTTGTTGTTGTTTTTAGGTGCCGTCAAGTCGGTATCCGACTCATAGCAACCCTCATAGAGTTTTCAATGGCTCACTGTTTCGGGATTACCTTGGGAGTGGATTGCCAGGTCCTGCTCCCATTTTTGTGGTGCTGGGAATTGAACTCGGGACCTCAGAGACTGCAGCGCAGTGCTCTACCAACTGAGCTAAATCCCAGCCCATCTTAAACTTATATGTTCAAAATAGAGCCTTTGATATTTTTCCTTCTCCTTGTAGTCTTCCCAAGCTTACTTAATCACAACTCTGTTGTTTTGGTTGTTCACGCCAAAAACTTTGGAGTCATCTGTGACTCTTCTCTTCCTCTCTGCCAACTCTACCTTCAAAATATATCTAAAACCACTTCTCACTATCCCCACTGCCACCACCTTGGTGATGCCACCATCATCTCATGCTTGCCATTATCTCAGGAGTCTCTTAATTGGTTTCTTTGGTTCTGTTTGTTGCTTCCTGACTTAATCTATTCGAACTGCTATAATAAAACAGCATAAACAGGGTACCTAATAAACAACAGAAATTTATTTCTTAGAGTTTTGGAGGCTGAGAAGTTAAAGATCAAGGTTGGCATCAAGGCTGGCAGACTTGGTGTCTTGGTGAGGGGTGGCTTTTTGGTTCATGGATGGCATCTTCTTACATGTGTCCTCACAGGGTGAGAGAGGGAAAGGCAGCTCTCAGGGCCTCTTTTATGAAGGCATTTTCACATTCGCCAATCACCTCCTAAAGGCCCCACCTCCTAACACATTGATTAGGTTTCAAGATATGAACATACAAAGGACACAAATGTTTATACCATAGCATTGACCTTCAGACAATCCCCACACAGAAACCAAAGTATGTCTGTGAACACCTAAGTTAACACCTAAGGTCATGTTGCTCCTTTGTCTAAAACCTTCTAATGTCTTCTCATCTCTCCCATAGACACCTACAGTGTTTCTTTTGTTTTCTTTCTATTTTTTTGCAGCACTGGGGGTTAAACTCAGGGGCTTGCAGAGGGCTTAATGCTGCACCACCAGCCGCTTTTTAATTTTTATTTTATTTTTCTCTTCAGATAAGGTCTCACTGAGTTACACAGGCTGCCTCTGACCTGGAGCTCCCAATTCTTCTACATTTGCTTCCCAATTTTCTGGGATTATAGGCATGTGCCACCATGCCCGGCTCTACGAGGTCTTTCTTGACCTGACATTGTCTCTTGCCATCTCCCTAATTATCCTTCTCCATTTGGCTTTCTTGCTAATCTTGTACATACCCCTAGTACTCCTGTCTCAGGGCCTTTGCACTTGATATTCCCTTTGTGTGGAATGTTCTTTCCCTAGATATCTGCACAAGTAGGTCCCTCACTTTCTTTGGATCATTACTCAAAATTTGTCTTTTTCAGTAAGGCTTTTCCTGGATGACCTATCAAAAATTTAGTGTGACCCCTTTCCCATTCCATCTCTCTGCCTTTTTTTCCTCCTTTGTACTTTTGAATAATATATTTTATTTTACATACTTACCTTATTTATTGTCTTTTTCTTTCACCACACACTCTCATTTTTAAAAAGAGCACACTTATTATATGTCCATTTTTGTAGTAACAACTTTAAAGTCATACTAATAACATCCACTCTCAACAGAACTATTTATTTTAGCGTAGACAAAGATTTTGTCTCTGGTGTTCAGTGGCACTTAATTTGTGCCCCACCTCACTGTGAAAGAATGGGTCAATGGATTAGTTTGAACTGGTAAAACTATTTCTTTAATAAGCGTCTTTGTATTCCAGGATTTACCACACTTATATGAAAAAAATTTTAATTGCTTGTCAAAATCTAAAAATTACACTTTTATGTAAAAATGTAGACTCTTATTTCTCTTTTTTTTCTACTTTTTTTTTTTTTTTTTTTTTTTGAGACAGGGTCTCACTAAGTTACGCAGACTATCTCTGGTCTCGAATTTGCGATCCTCCTGCCTCCACCCCCCCAGCCACTGGGATTACCACGCCTGGCACACTCTTATTTCTCTTGAATAACTAGCATTTCTAACCATAAAAGGCTCATAGTCCTTTATGGCCTTAGTTGGAGCTGTGCAGTCATATAGCATAGACTGTTAGTTGTTCCTCAGTACCTGTTTTCTTTTTTTGTGAATAGTAATTGAACTCCCAGTTCATGGCTGATTGCAAGAGTCAGTTTATTTTTCAGTTAGATGTGACCAGGACTTCTCGCAAATAGACGCTAGTGAAAGTGATATGTGAAATTTCTGGAACTGTCCTCAAAAAGGGGCAGGGGGGCAGGGGGTATGCCTTCCTTTCCTTTTTCTCTACAATGTAGATAAAATGGCTAGAGCCACGTTCTCGTATCAGAGGGGGCAACTGCCAATAACAGGCACAAAAACCGTAAGATCAGAGCATAGGTTCCTGATGATCCTTTAACCAGCATACCAGCTGAGGGTTGTCTTCCTGGACTTTATCAAAGGAAATTTGTTTAGATTTTATTTCAGCTATCTTATTTTGGGTTTTCAGATAAACTTAATTGTAATTCATAAAAGCCATCGTTATTGGGCAGGTATTCTCAGGTGCATCACAATCCCCACCCCTACCTAATATCTTCCTAACATTGATCTGGAGTTGCTATTTATCATTGCATTACTTTTTCTCTTTTCATTAAAAATGTGAAAATGAGGGGTAGAGATGTAGCTCAGTGGAGGAGCATTTGCCTAGCATGAGCAAGGCCTTGGGTGTTTGGATCCCCAGGAGGTAGGGGCGGGGGGAGGGAATGAGAATGAACATATCAGAATATCAAAGACTGGCATAGTTATGTGTTCTGAGAACAAAAGCATATTTAATCATGGAAGTGGGATCTATTCTCTATGTGACTAATAGTGTACCCAAACTGTCATAAACGGGTATGCCTTAAGAAGTAATTATGAAACTGCAAAAAGAGGAACCAGAATAGCAAAGATATATTAAGACAAACTTAATGAAAAATTTAATGAATTGAAAACAAGGATTAGAATTAGATTTATTTTTCATGTAAATAAAATAGACGATAATGGTATGACATACAGGAAATGAAAAAAGTTTTCTTGGCATGAAAACATTTTGCCTATGATGGGCTAATTGAAAGGTAGATTGTAGCAGAAATAGCCCTTAACAGAAACTAGTATTTGCAAGTAGAAGTTTAACTATGTATAAGGGCTGGGGTTTAGCTCAGTTGGTAGAGGATCGCTTTGTACTCTTTGAGGCCCCAGGTTCAATCCCCAGCACCACAAAAAGGACCTGGCAACCCATTCCTGAAACAATCCCTAAACAATCAGCCATTGAAAACACTACAAACAGCAGAGAAGTACTGGTATAGTGCTGGGTATGTCACAGTGTCAGGGAGTGTTTCATTCTGATGTACCTAGGGTTACTATGAGTCAGACTCAACTTGACAGCACTTAACAACCACCACCATGTATAATATTTCCTAAAATGTTGAAGCTTGAGTGAAGGGACTTAAAGTACAAAGATGCATGGGAAGGTTAAATTATTTGTAGTTTTTTTCCCCTGCCAATGAAAGTACAGATATAAATACTGCAATACTATAGGAATTAGCTTTAGTCATTTGTGGTATGTGAGAGGTTTCAAATGTTTGAATAACTCTTGAACACAGTACCGGTGATGGGCACATCAGGAAATTATCTCATGTGTTGAGCGAAGTGTTTGTCAACAGGCCTGTAGGAGGTGCTCCAGGAGGTCAGTGCCAACTGTAGCATGTTGCTGCGCTTGTTTTACAAAATGTGAATCCATGGTGGCAGTTTGCACAAGCCATACAACATATGTTTCATAATTCAATGGAGGTCATTCAAGAAAAAAAGGGCATGTCAGGAATGAAGTAATTCACACTATGAAATGGATGTGCCACCATGGTTTGAATTAAAGGAGACTTGTCACTACTTCCTTTACTTGAATTGAATGCATAACAAATGCTTGCAACCAAAGAGATGTTTTTGGATGGTTTCAAGAAACTGATTTGTCTTACCTAAACCAAGTCTCAGCTATCTCATTAGTGAAGATTTAGTCAAAGATTGGGCCTTTGGTTGACATTATATACAGTCTATTTCTCTGCAAACGTGTACACACCTAGTTATACAAATGAATCTATTTTTTTTTAATCCATCTAATTTTCTAGCCAAATTGTGCCTTTGGGAAACTTACCCCGGAAAGATAGGGCCTACTTTCATATGCATGTCATTTTCCAGAAATTTAAATAATGATTTACCCCTTGTAGAGCTAAGAATTAAATTCTGCATGTGTTAGCTTTCAGTTATTGTGACAAAAATACCTGAGAAAATCAACTTAATAAAGGAAAAGATTTATTCTGGCTCACAATTTCACAGGTTTCAGTCCTTGTTTGCTTTGGGCCTGTTGACGGCTGTCCTTGAAACTGCAAACCTCCTGAGTAGTGGGATTATTGGTGTGCACCACCATGCCTGGCTGTCACTTTGTTCTTCAGGAAACCATTATAATTTCAAAAATAATCTTAGGTTCTTCAATAGCGTCTATATAGCGTCTATAGCGATCATCATGGAGTTTTTTTTCTTTTTCTTTTTCTTTCTTTTTTTTTTGTGGTACTGGGGGTTGAACCCAGGGCCTTGCGCTTGCATGCTTTGTAAGTGCTGTACCCCTGAGCTGCACCCCCCAGCCCATTTTTTTACTTTTTGAGGCAGAGTATTGCTAAATTATGCAGACTGCCTCTAGTCTTGAACCTGGGATCCTCCTGCCTTTGCCTCCCAAGTTGGTGGGATTACAGGCATACCCGTGCCAAGCTTCTTGAGTTACTTTTAATAACTTTTTTTCATGGTACTTACTGAAATCCTTCCTGCAGCCATACCACTGTGGTGTCTCATCCTGTCAGAACTCAGAAGCTAAGCAGGGTTGGGCCTGGTTAGTACTTAGCTGGGAGACCACCTGGGTACAATGGCTGCTATAGGCATGGGAGAAGGACTTGGCAACCAACTCTCCCCAAAATAATCAGCCACTGAAAACCTTATGAATAACATAGAAGCACTGACAATAGTACTGAGCATCACACAGTGTCGTGTAGTGTTTCATCTGTTGTACATAGGGTCATTATGAGTCAGTCCTGACTTGACAGCACTTAACAACTAACTGAAATTCTGATAAAATTTTGCCTATGTAATATATATAATAAAACAACAGTATAGGTAAAAACAGCTAACTCAAATTCCCAAAGACTTATTAGGAATGTTATTTCCTTATTCTAGTAAACTTTGAACAGTGCATTTATTTAGAAAACATACAGATTCACACAACAGTGAAGTCATTATTCAGCTTTACATAAAGAGAAGCTTAAGAATTAAATGTTGGAGCACCTGATGGTATTTGTCCAAGAGGGTGTCAACAGGCCCTAGTTTAGGACTATTGCTAACCCTTGCCACAAAGAACATGAACATAAGAGAAGTGGGTTGTGCAAATCACTTGAGGAAATCCATCTGTTGTGTTCAAGAGTTTACCCCCAATGGCAAGGAAAGGCCAGGCCAGGACTACTTGGTAGAAGTTCTGCCAACTTTATTTGCTGCCAACTGCAGCAACCATTGACACATAGACAAGGCATGAAGAACAGGAAGGTCCAGGAACCCAGTCTTACACATTGACATAGTTGTGGCCTTAGTGACAGAATAACAAACCAAATTAGACTGCAATACCCATGTCTTTCCAAGTCTTGGGAGAGCATGAACTAGGAGAGCTCTACCTACCCACTAGCACAAAATCTACCAGCATCTTCACTAGGAGTCAAGAGGTGCAGGGCATTCATTTGCTGATTCTAACACACAGAGCACTAAGAGAGGCCACAACACAGTTTGTCTTATTTATCCCCTTTGTTTTGAATTTTCAATTATCTATTAAAAAAACCCGCAAAACAATTAGATGTCAGCAAAAGACCTATGCATCCTATATCTGAGGATGTTGCTGACAGAACTAGCAAGATATACGTCTGTATGATAATACATAACTCATAATAAATGTAGGTTTAGTATAGTGACTTTATGCAGCACAGAGGAGGTCACATACTCTTTGCAAAGAAGAAAAGCCACATTCATGATTGAACTTTGCTAGCTATGTCCCTTGAATCTAATACTTTTCAGAATTAAAACCAACTCTATTGTAAGCACTTAATTTAACTTTCAGATGTCTAGAACATTCATCACAGTACAAAGTGAAGTGATTATTCTTTCTGTAGTTAGCTTTCCGTGCTATACTTTTTGGAAGGCAAATCCCTAGTGACAGGCTTTTGCCATTCCATTTCTGGCACAGTTCTACTGGTTTTAAATTTACCGCTTTAATGATATTCTTTTTTTTTTTTTTTTTTTTTTTAAGTTCAGGCCCAGTTATTAGTATCTGAATATTGAAAAACATTAAGTTAAAAGAAAAGAACTTTCTCAATGTATATGTTTATAAAATTCATATAATGTGCTGAAGTGTTTCCAGCTTTTCTAATTTTTAGTCCTTTTATTTTTTTCTCCAATACTTGGGCTTGAACCCAGCACTTTGAATGTGCTCTACCACTGGGGTGCACCTGAAGCCAATTTTTCATTTTTTGAGGCAGGATCTCACTAAGTTACACAGTCTGTCTCTGGCCTCAAACTCACAATCCTTCTGCCTCTGCCTCCCTAGTCACTGGGATTATAGGCATGTGCCACTATGCCCAGCAGTTGTATCATTTTAATAAAAATAACCAAGTACTAGTATATTACTGAAAAGTAATTAAAATATTTCTGCTAGAACTATGCAACCCTTATTTCAATGTGTAATTGGAGGTTTTTCTTTCTTTTCTGAGATAATGATTTTTCTTTGAAAGATAACTGGGATTAGTTTGTTGATAAAAACTTTTTCTTTTTTCCCAGTACTTACGGGTTGAACCCAGGCCCTTGCACATACTTTGCAAGTGCTCTGCTACTGGGCTGCACCTCCAACCCATTTTTAAATTTTGTGATATGATCTTGCTGAATTGTATAGGCTGCCTCTGGCCTTGAACTCATGACCCTCCTGTCTCTGTCTCCTGAGTCACTGTATGTGGCTTCATTGAGATTTTAAATAATAGAGCTGAAGGATTTTGCTTTTGGTGTCTCCCTAACAGTGGTCTCTATATACTTATGTGTCCCTTACTGAAGTCATCATTTTGAAGTTATTTTTATCTTATAATCCATATCATCCATGTCTTCAGAGCTTTCTCCAAAGTTTTTTTTTTTTTTAACCTAAATCTAGTTTATATGGAACATTTTAGAATAAACTGTACAAAAACAATGCCTTAGCTGAAGGGAAACACTATCTCTTTTTGTGGTTCTGGAGGGTTGAACCTGGGGCCTCATGCATGCTTTTGCAAGTGATTTAACCACTGAGGTGTACCCCCAGCCTATGTTTTACTTTTTTAAATTTTGAGATGGGGGTCTCACTAAATTATAGTGGACTGCCTCTGGGCTTGAACTTGTTATCCTCCTGTCTCCACCTCCTGAGCTGCTGGGATTACAGGTGTTCACCACTGTGCCTGGCAACCTTTTTCCTTCTTAACCTGCTTCCATAATTAATTGTAAAGTAAAGGTCCAGCAGCAAGTGTGAAAGGACAAGGTTATTTATGATGCTATTTCTAGCTTACTCATTAATATAGGTTTAGGACTATGTAAAAAAGTGTGCATTTATTATTTCTAATTAATAAATAAAGCATCTCATAGATATATCATAGATGACTTTAGGTTACAACTAGAAGCAAGCTGAACAAGTGGCCTAAATATTCTTTGAAAAATGGTGGCCTACAAGTACCTCACATGATTAAAAGACACATACTGTTAGCAAAGACAGAGTGGAAGGAAAATAAGCAAAGCACACACGACATTGGAGAGTTGTTTTAGGTTACCACTGCCTTCATAACAGGTTCTTTGACATCCACTGTGAATAAGTCTAGACAAATAGCAACTGAATAGACCACTTAAGAAAAGTTCAAGTGGAAAGTTCTATAGAACTCCCATATTTCTATGATATATTTCTACAAGTATTTAAAAAAATCCGCCCAAAATAAAGGTTTAGGGTAGGACGAGAATAAAACAATAATTTTAAAAAACAAACAATAACTACTTATTGAGCACCTATTATATTTCTGGCACTATTCTAAGAATAATAATACTAATAACAAACAGGAGGAAGGAAAATATAAGACTATCAGAGATCAGAGTAGACTATATGCAGGTATTAGGGAGTAGTAACAAGAAGAAAACGAAGAGGAAGCAGAGGAGGAGGAAGAGGAGGATGATAACAATGACAACTACAAGGAAAAGCAGTAATTAGACAAATATTAGAAGAAAATGAGTGTAAGCCAAGAGAAGGTTTGAGGCTTCAAACTGAAAGAGCTAACAAGAAATCCAAGAAGTAATGGAGGTAGAGGGGGAAGGGGACAGGGAGAGGGAGACAAATATCAGATATTTTGAAAAAATTGAAAAACTATAAAAATAGTGAATCAGGGGGAACTTCACAATTTACAAGCTTCCAGTTATAAAGAAGAGTTCCCTGGAAGGGAGAAAAACAATAATAAAACTGGCTTTGGAATTCTCATCTACAATCCAGAAGCCAGAAGTATATGGACACAATACCTATAGCTTAACAAAAGAAAAGGAAACAACCCAAGAGTTCAAGAATACTACACCTAGCAAAATCCTATATCTAGCAAAAAATCTGGAAGAGGAAATGATATTCAATAAATAAATTATATCACCCACGTACACCACCTAAGGAAAACATAATGCAGTTCACAGTCTGTACTGTACACATGGAGAATGGTTGAAAAACATTGTCAAAACACAAGATGGAGTATTAAGCAATTAGTAAAAAGAATGACTTCGTTGGATAATACACAGAGGGATTTATATGAGTTGTATCTGAAAAAAAATCAAGAAAACTATGTACATCTCATTTTTGCAAAACAAATACTTCCCCATATATATCAATCTAAGTGTACACAGGATTGTAATATGAAACAACAGAGAAGGACAGGGAGTGAGGTGCTAAGGTGAGAAGGGGTTTCTACAATAACAACAGCATGCCAAGCATCCCACTATGTAAAATTACATGTTTTATATAGAGATGTATGAAAAATGGCCATCAAATGTCAGTGATGGTTACCTTACAATGTTGGTTCCAGGTGACCATTACATTTTTAAAGTTTTTATGTTGTTTGAATTATTTACAAAGAGCACATATATTTAGATAACTAAAAAGACAATTTACAAGACTTCTTTTTTCTTAAAGTGAAAAAGATAATTTCTAATTTTAATAGTTTTTTCAAAGGTCAAAAACATTCTAAGAGGGGAAAATTAGAGTAGAACAGCCTGGGCTTCAGAAAATTAATTGAAAAAGCAAATGTATGAAAAATATTTGGCCAGGAAGGTCTGATGTGAGGCCTAAGTCTTATACACTTAAAAATTCAACAACTTGAGCCAGGCACAGTGGCGCACAGCTATAATTCCAGTGACTTGGGAGGCGGAGGCAGGAGAATCATTGAGTTCAACACCAAAGGCAGTTTGTAATTTAGCAAGACCTTGTTTCAAGATAAAAATTAAAAAAGGGGCTGGAGGTACAACTCAGTGGTAGAGCATTTGCAAAGTATGTGCAAGACCTGTGGTTCAGCCCTCTGGAACTACAAATAAATACATTAATTAATTAAAAAAATAAAAATTTTTCAAAAATTAAATCTAACAATTGGCCAAGTGTGGGTGTAATCACCACCACACACCTGCAATCTCAGCACTTGGGAGGCTGCGTCAGGGAGACTGCTGTGACTTTGTATCCAGCAGCCTCACCCACAGCTAGTTGCAGCCCAACCTCAGCTACAGAGTGAGAGTCTGGCCTAAAAGACAAAAATAAAACAAAGCAGAAAAACACAACCCTCTCCTCAAACTCAACAATTGTATACTTAGTATTCAAGTCCACGAAAACCTTTTACTAGTCTTTTGCTGATAAGAATCAAGAAGAAAGGGAATATAAAATTAGCTTCACAGAGGCTGGAGATATAGTTCAATGGCAGAGCACTTGCCTAGAATATGCAAAGCCTTGGGTTTGATCCCCAGGACTGAAAAAACATTTGGTTCAAAGTGCCCATCAACAGAAGAATGGATTAAAAAAAAACTATGGTACATATACACAATGGAATACTACTCAGCAATCAAAAAAAAAATGCCATTTGCAGCAAAATGGATGGAATTAGAGAAAATTATTTTAAGTGAACGAACATAAGCTCAGAAAGAGAAACACCACATGTTCTCACTCATATGTGGGAGCTGAATCAAAATTATAAGAAGGAAAAAATCCTATACAAAGGTCAGATCATAATAAAAGAGAAAAAAAGCTAAGAATGGTATTATTATAGATGGTCTAGAAAATGCATGTAATAGTTCTGACAATGTAAAAAGAAAGTTCACTAAAGAAAAAGTTTCTATCTTAAACAGAACTGGAACCCAAGGATAAATAGAAAAATACTACCCTAAAAAGACAAGTAAATGGAACAGAAGTCTTTGGTGGGGGGTGGGATGGGGAAGGAAGCACACAAGAGGGTAAGGGGGAACTATGTATAATGTACAACAAAATGCATATATGGAAATGTCACAATGAAAAGCATGTCAGAATGAATCACATTAAGGTGTACATTAAAAACTTCCAATAAAAAAAAACAAAAACATTTGGCTCATAATAATCATTTATGAGTTGACCCAAGAAGAGAGAATAAAATAGAAATGTTATGATAACATTTCATATGCAAGCCAGTTTTCCTGCTGGGACATTTTCTGCTTGGATGAATGAAGCAAAACTTGGTTACATCTTGATGAGTTTCACAGAAAATGAGTTCAAAAATGAGTACAAGTAGGCTGGGCGCATGCCTGTAATCCCAGCGGATCGGAAGGCGGAGGTAGGAGGAGAGCAAGTTCAAGACCAGAGGCAGTCTGTGTAACTTAGCAAGACCCTGTCTCAAAAAGTATAAAAAATGGGCTGGGGGTGCAGCTCAGTGGTCCAGCACTTGCAAAGCATGCAGGTACGAGGCCCTGGGTTCAACCCCCAGTACCGCAAAAAAAAAAAAAAAAGTACAAGTTGCCCTCTGACATTAAAATTAAGCAAACATGGGATTTTCCCGAAGTTAGAAGCCTCCTATAATGTCCTGTTTGAATCACAGGAAACACTGAGTCCGAAAGTATTTAACATCAAGATAGATAATGGTCAACTAAAAGAAACGACTGTAAAATGTGAATGCATGATGCTACCTTTCAACCTCCTTTCCTCCCTCCCTTCCTTCCTTCTTTCTTTTCCTCCTTTTCTTCTTCTTTTCTTTCCTTTTTTTTTTTTTTTTTTTTTGTGGTTCTGTGGATAGGACCCAGGGACTTGCATACGCTAGCTAGGCAAGCGCTTTACCACTGAGCTACATCCTCAGCACTGTGTAGCCCAGACTGGCCTCAAACTTGTGAGCTTCTGCCTCCGCCTCTGGAGCACTGGGATAATTAGGCATGAGCCACTATGCCCAGATTCCTTTTCAACTATCATTTTTAATGTAATTACTCTTGGTAAAAGCATCCTTGAAGGTGTGTTGATGGCAGAGCCAATGGGAGGTAGGCATTGCTGACAACCTCTACTAGCTGGTTCTCTGAGACTGCATCTTACAGTTCACACAATCTGCTCAAAGTCCCAGCTGAGACACACTGACTTCTGTTCTTGTACTATAGCAAGAACATAGTTGCTGCCCCCAGCCACAGCAACTGGGATCAAGGAGAAAAGTTTTAATTAAATAAATGATACAGAAGTCTACTTTACAATATATATATACACACACAAATACATATATATACCTCACTTTAAAACATGGGGGAAAAATATCACCCAAATTCAGGGCTAATTTAATTGTCAAGAATAGACTGAACAGTTGAAGATATACCCACACAAACAATTCTGTTTTAAAAGAGTCATCAATAGAAACACAAAGATACAAAAGGCTGATATTCATCCTTCCTCATCACTGCCACTCCAGGCATCTTCAAATGCTGGATTTAACTGTGATTTGGTGGTAGTCTAAAAAGAGAAAAAGAAAGAAATAGAAATTTACTACTTTATAATTTTAGGCTGAAAATATCAAAACATTCCAGATGAATAGCAATTAGACTATTTTCAAAGAAACTATATAACTGTTAACTTCAAAACAAAATATAAGTAATACCCTTAAATACAATATAAAATAGTATAAATTCACTTAAAACAGACATACCACCAGACTTTATCCAAATAGCCTGTTTCCTTCAAAGTAATCACCACACACACACACACACACACACACACACACACAACACACAATGATGCTGCTATTTAAGGTTTTCTGCAACTCTTTGAAATTATCTGGAGAAGGTACAATACTGATCCATGGGGTAAAAAGTGGACTTAGGTCCACAATTTGATTTGACAGTCCAGTATATTAATGTTGGGTACTTTGCATTATTTGGACGAACTTCACTTTTATAAATAAACAAATGCCCATATATGAGAAATAATAAATTCCTCAAGTTGAATAATACCATTTTTAGTTCAAAAGGTAATGCAGCTTATTACGTAATGAGGTTTATTATTTTTATACTAAGGTTGGTAAAGTAGTTCAGAAGCACATTCAAAATAGAAATGACAACATGTTTGTAATTAACACATAGGTTTTTGCAAGAGATTTCTGTGAAGGATAATGTACATTTAGGTAGTGTTTTTTTTTTTTTAAGCAATAAGAAAATACCACTGTATTCTTTCTTTACAGCCATATCTAACAAAGGTTATCAGTAACTAGAAAAATTTTAATTATCTGTAAATTATCAAATCAATTCACTTGTTTGAGAAACCCAAATGACTACCTTCTTACTCTCTGGAAAATGACTAAAAGAGCTTTAAGATGGTTTTATTTTATCTGTCTATCTATCTATCTATCTATCTACACAGGAATCAGGAATCAGATTTGCTACCTATTCTGTAGCTTTTACTACTGCCACAGTTCGTCCAGATCCAAATTCCAATAACATATCAACATCAAGTCTACTCTTAATCATATATATATATATCTTATATATATATATATGATATATATATATATATATATGATATATATATATATATATATGATATATATATATATGATATATATATATATATATATCTTATATATATATTATATTGTTTTTTGTAACTTATAGAGATATTTTATGTGAAAGGTTACTGAATGTCTAAGAATATTCATTTCCTTTTTCGATGATCATGATGACTTAGAACCTTATAATTCAAGCCAGGCATGGTGACATACACCTGTAATCCCAGCAATTCAGAAGGATGAGGCAGGAGAATCATGAGTTTAAGGCAAGAGGCAGCCTGCATAACTTAGTGAGACCTTGACTCAAAAAATTAAAAAATGGGCTAAGGGCATAGCCCAGTGGTAGAGCACTTGCAAAGTCTGTGCAAGTCCCTGGGTTCCACCCCTAAGTACTAAAAAAAAAAAAAAAAAAAAAAAAGAAAAGATTCTTATAATCCAAACAATGAAAACAGTAGAAAAAAAATCAGTATTCCCAGGAAATTTTCCAAGTATCAACTAGAATAGCCGGAAACAATATAGTAATTTAGGCATGCTTTATAGTTATTAAAAAGATCAGAGAATTAAGCCTAATGTTGGATATTATCACTTAGGTGTACAACGAAAATTCCATTACACTTACCCCTAAATGTCCAGATATAAAACTATGATCAAACCCCAGTTAATTATTCACTTATTTCTAGTTTCAGTCCACTTATTTCTAAGAGTAGAATACTGAAGTCTGTTCATTTTTTTCTTTCATCCAAATATTTAGCAGATATCCTGTCTCTTCAGGTTGGAAATTTAACTATTAAGTTAGATACTTAGTAAGACTTTATTCAAAGATATATCTGTGCCTGGTAATTAGGTGGGTCTTCTTCCCTTCTATCTTTAGAAACCTTTAAATCTACCTTAGATACCTATCAAAAATGCCTCTGTGTGGATGAGTCACACAAAGGTTATGCCTCCTAATTCTACCATGGAAGCCCAATGTACAACCTACTAAATATTTTACCTTCATTCAAAGATTCAACAGGAAATAAAATTGTATCTCATTATAAATTATTTTTGTAATGGTGAGCAAAGAAACACAAATAAATGAAATTATAATAAATTTCCATATAATTTTTACTGTTTAAGTAGTGAAACAGTTAATATGAATGCATTACAGCATTTTTATTGATAAAACAATCACCAATATCATACTTATAGTTGAAGGTTGCAGTAAAAATGTTGCAGATGGATTTAGAACATATATTATTGTTTGAAAGCTCCTGGTAAGTCTACCTATCCTCTATTACTTTGGTTATCTCCACAACAACTCCTCCTAGTGAACATCCAGTCTATGCTTGAATATACTCATCTCTACAGCCATAGCACCATGGCGACATATCTTCTCAGATCTTAGAAACTCAGCAGGGTTGGGCCTGGTTAATACTTAGATGGGAGACCACCTGGGAATACTGGGTGCTTTAGGCTTTGGAGAAGAACTTGGAAGCCCACTCCTGAAACAATCAGCCATTGAAAACCCTGTGAATAGCAGAGAAGTATTGACAATAGTGCCAGGTTTGGGACAGTATTGGGTAGTGTTTTGCTCTATTGTACATAAAGTCACTATGAGTTGGACCCGACTCAACGGCACCTAACAAAAACAATGTCAATAGGCTGTGTGTTCTACTGACAGATAATTGTGAATGTTATGGGGATGAAGAAGCTTGAGCTAGAGGGAACCTAGTTCAGGTCCAAATAATGAGAAGAAATAATGAAATCAAACCATCCACCAGGGATACATCTTGATAACTTTCAAATGTCTGACTGGCTAATCACCGGAGAGATCAGAATTTTTTGTGTAAGCAACTGATTATACATCTACAAAAGTGGTAAGTAAAACAGCTACGTGTTGTGTGTCTGTCAAACCAAAGTAGGATTATTCTTCTCTTTTCTCATTCTGTAGCCCAGGTTGGACTTGAGGGGATCTTGCTCTCCCCACCTTCCTAAGTGGGTCACGGTCAACTCAAGCCTGTGTATAACTCCTAATTACTTTTTGCTGCCTGAGATTTTTAGGGTAGGTACATTATAGTTTAAATCTGACTTCTCATCAAAAATCCCACTTTAAGCATGGTGTCACAGGCCTATAATCTTTGCACTCTGAAGGCTGGCGGAGGCAGGACAATTGCAAGTCCATGACTAGCTTGGGTTTAAGTCCAGCCTGGGCTACAGGGGGATGACTAACACTGTTTGCTGTAAATTAAGAAAAAAAAAAAAAAAAGAAAAAAAAAAAAGAAAGGCTACTATTTAAGGCCAGGGATCATGTCTTTTTCATCTTCGTCCACTACTTATTCCACTGCATTTTTAAGACTGTTTTTTTCACACTGTCATATTAATCTGTCTTCAAAGATAGGCACTATCAGATTTCTGAGAGAAGTGTGAGTTGATAAAATTTGACAGTGTGAATAAAGAGCCTTACAAAGGTCATACATAGTAACTCTAGAGATAACACCACTTCTAGGAATCTATCCCCAAATAATCAGAAACATGAATGACTTTTGAACAGATATTTTACCTCAATGTTGTTTCCAGTAATCAACAGAAATGGGTGAATATTTAAATTGTGGTATATAAATGATGCCTGTAGCTGCAGCCCTGTGGCATCTGATCCCGTCAGATCTTGGAAGCTAAGAAGGGTCAGGCATGGTTAGTACTTGGATGGGAGACCACCTGGGAACCCCGAATACTGTATGCTTGGGAGAAGGACTTGGGAACCCACTCCCAAAAATCAACCCACCATTGAAAACCCTATGAATAGCAGAGAAACACGACAATAGTGTTTCGCCTGTTGTACATAGGGTCGCTATGAGTTGGATACTGACTTGATGGCACCTAACAACCACAACAACCACCACAACATATAAATGACAGAGTAATACATCATTAAAAATGTTTGCAAATGGTTATTAATGATAAGAAAAAGGCTTATTGTACAATGTTCATGAGAAAAGATACCAAGTTGTATGTGCAACCATGGTATTAACTATGTTATTCTATTCTTATGATTTAGATGTCACTGTAAAATTTGTACAAAGAGTACTTACCTCCTCATCATCAGGAATTGTTTCGTACAAGGATGGTACCCAGGCAAGAATATTGCAGTCTCTGCTACCACTATAAAGTTCCTATAGCATAGAAAGCAAAAATGACTGGATGAATTGAAAGCTGATACAAACCTGAAATGAATTATATCAATTTTCAAAATGATTCTTAGGTTCAACTAATTATATAAAATCTATTTCTACTCCTTAAGGAAATTAAGAGAGCTAGAGTTTAGGTCAGCTGGTAGAGTGCTGCTCTGTGCTGAGGCCCTAGGTTCAATCCCCAACACTACAAAAATGAGAGAAGGACCTGACAGCCCACTCCCAAAACTATCAGCCATTGAAAACCCTATGAAGAGGAGAGAAGCACTGACATAGTGCCAGGCATGACACAGTGTTGCAGAGTGTTTTCTTCTGTTGTACACAGGGTTGCTATGAGTTGGACCTGACTTGACAGCACCTAACAACAGTAACAACAAGGAAACTAGACTAATTTTTTTTGTTATTTTTTTTAAATACAGTGAAATTTTGTTTTGTATTTAACAATTATTAGAAGCTTACTAATGGTGTGAATATTTTATAAAAACATTCAAAATTCTACCAGTTTTATCAATCGTAGTACATCAAAAGAAGATGGAAGGAATACACAGAGTCATTATACAAAAAAGAACTGGTAAATGACCAGCCATTTCAAGAGGTTGCATATAAAGAGGAATCAATGGTATTGAAGGACAAAGTAGAAGCTGCCTTGAAGGAACTGGCGAAACACAACGCTCCAGAAATTGATGGAATACCAATAGAGATGTCTCAACAAACAGATGCAGCACTGGAGGTGCTAATGTGTTTATGCCAACAGATTTGGAAAACAGCTACCTGGCCAACTGACTGGAAAAGATTCATATCTGTGTGTATTCCCAAAAAAGGGGATCCAACTGAATGTAGAAACTATCAAACAATATCAGTAATATCACACACAAGAAAAGTTTTACTAAAGACCATTCAAAAGTGACTGCAGCAGTATATAGACAGGGAACTGCTGGAAAATCAAGCTGGATTCAGAAGTGGGTGGGGAACCAGGGACATCATTGCTGATGTCAGGTGGATATTGGCTGAAAGCAGAGAAAAGCAGAAAGATGTCTATGTTTTATTGACTATGCAAAGGCAATTGACTGTGTGGATCATACCAAATTATGGATAACACTTCGAAAAATGGGAATACCAGAGCACCTAACTGTACTCGTGAGGAATCTGAACATGAACCAGGAGGTAGTTGTTCAAATAGAACAAGGAAACACTCCCCAGTTTATTTAAAGTTGAGAAAGGTGTGAGTCAAGGCTGTGTACTTTCACCCTATCTCTTCAATTTATATACTGAGCAATTAATCTGAGAAGCTGGACTTTATGAGGAAAACCTGGCATCAGGACTGGAGGAAGACTCATTAACAACCTGTGTTATGCAGATGATACAACTCTGCTTGCTGAAAGTGAAGAGGATTTAAAACATTTACTGATGAAGATCAAGAATAGCCTTTGGTCTGGATTGTGATTAAACATCAACAAAACAAAAACCCTTACAAGTGGGTCAGTATGCAACTTCACAATAAATGGAGAAATGATTGAGGTTGTTCACGATTTTGCTGTACTTGGTTCTACAATCAACACCGTGGAAGCCTGTCAAGACATCAAAAGATGCACTGCTTTGAAAAAAGCTGTGGCAAAAGATCTCTTTAGAGTATTGAAAAGATGTCACATTGAAGATGAAGGTGTGCCTGCCTCATGCCATGGTATTTTCAGTTGCATCATATGGTTGTGAAAGCTGAACACTGAACAAGGGAGATAAGAGAAGAATTGATACTTTTGAATTATGGTGCTGGAGATGTCTATTGAATATACCATGGACTGCCAAAAGAACCAAAAGATCTGTTATAGAAGAGGTGCAACCAGAGTACTTCTTGGAAGCAAGGATGGCTAGACTGCATCTTACGCATTTTGGACATGTAGTCAGGAGGGACCAATCTCTAGAGAAAGACATCATGTTTGGGAGGGTGGCAGGTCAACGAAAAAAAGTAAACCCCCCCCATCAGATGGATTGACACAGTGCCTGCAACAATGGGCTTAAACATAAATAAGATCGGTGTGCATGACACAGAATCTGGGAGTGTTTCATTCTGCTGTACATAGGATTGCTACAAGTTGGACTCCATTTGATGGCACCTAACAACAACAACAAGTATTCATGTATTTCAAGTATTAGAATGGAAAAAGAAAAAAATGTAATAGTCTTTCTTAGTCAATAGGTTATCATCTATTACTATCATAATTTTCTTTTTTCTTTTCTTTTCCTTTTTTTTTTTTTTTTTTGGTGGTACTGGGGATTGAACCCAGGGCCTCGCACTTGCATGCGCATGCAAGTGCTGGATCACTGAGCTGCACTCCAGCCCCTACTTCCCCCTTTTTTTTGTACTTTTTGAGACGGGTTTTGCTAAATTCTGCAAACTACCTCTGGTCTTGAATTTGCGATCCTCCTGCCTCTGCCTCCTGAGCTGCTGGGAATACAGGTGTGTGCCACCATGTCTGGCTTATCATAATTTTCATATTGAGTGTATCTTGTCAGATTTTTATATTTATGAAAGAATTACTAAATTTTATTTTCAGATAGTGACTTTTTCATAATATTTAAATTTACGAAATCATTCTGTTGGTAAGTGGATGCAAAAGTACCACCTTCTTTACTTTTGAGATATATGTTGTTGTTAGGTGCTGTCGAGTCAGTATCTGACTGATAGCAACCCTCTGTACAACAGGGGAAACACAATTGTCAGTGCTTCTCTGCTGTTCATAGGGTTTTCAATGGCAGATTGATTTTTGGGAGGGGGTTGCCAGGTCCTTCTCCCAAGCCTACAGCTTCTGGTGTTCCCAGGCGGTCTCCCATCCAGGTACTAACCAGACCCGACCCTGCTTAGCTTCCGAGATTTGGCGGGATCGGATGCCACAAGGCTATGGCTGCGGGCTTTGAGATATGTAGTAATTTTCATTTTCAGACTCATAACAGGAAAATAGGATATATATTGGGAGCTTTCTAATGTACTGCAATGATCAAAATGTTTTTGAACTTGTAGCATACTCAGAAATTGTATTTGACAGGTGGCAACTCACGCCAGGTCTCTGGTGGTCTTAGCTATTACAGGGATTGAGAGGAATCAAGTATCTTGGCACACTTTTAACCCATTCTAGGCAGAACTGTTAGGAAGCTCTGATTTGGAAAGAAGCTATCATTTATAGTAAAAATATCTTGATTAAAATCTTGGCTGTCTCTATGTGAGGGATAGTATCCTAAAAATTTCTTTGAACAGAGTACCATGCTGTTTCAATACTTAGTTGTAGGCTTGGGACAAGCTGTGTCGCCTCCCGATTGCTTTAGTGTTCTCTTCCCAGAAGTAACACTGTAAACACTTAAACTTGTATAGAAGGACAGTGACTAATCAGAAGAGACACTGGCCATAGTTGGAGCAGAGTCCTGGAGGTTCCCTTTTAAAAGGTTTCTGGGCTGAGGTAAGGTAAGGGGGCTGGTGCAGTAGCTCTTTACCAGTCAGTAGGATATATAAGTAGTTGGATATTTTAATAGTAGCTATAACTATGCTCGGGCTGGGCTTTAGCTCAGTTGGTAGAGTGCTCCTCTGAAGTTTCTGAGGACCTGGGTGTGATCTCAGCACCACAAAAAAGGGAGAAGGATGTGGCAGTCCACTCCCAAAACAATCCAGAAACTATCAGCCACTGAAATAAGGTGACTATGAGTCTGACCTGACTTGATGGCACCTACAACAACACTACCATGCTAATGTATACTGGCTGAAATATCAGGCCTCTGTGTCTTACAGTACAGCGTCAGGCACAAATTAGGTATCATTATGAATGAACGAACAGGAACTTCCTCAGTGATAAAGTCCCTTCAAGCCCTCATAATCTATAGTTTTCACTCCATCAATATTTAACTTTCATGAGCTTCATTTCCTTACCCCCAAAATGGAGGAAATACCAACTATCTGCTATATTAGGCTCATTTAAAGTAGCACATGAAGTAATTTGTGCAAATACTCTTTCAAAAAAATCTGTTCCATAAGGAACATGAAAAAGAAAGGTCAGGATATTAAACAAACAAAATCTGTAGGTATTCAACAAATTATGTGAGTTACATTAATTCAGAGGCATACTTTTATTATCCATTTCAATCCCTAGCACTGCAAAGGCACACTTTATTAACCATTGGCAGAAAACAAAATTTTAGATCACCTACACATAAATGTAAACAAGATATACTACATTTTGAGATTGCTGTTGTTAGGAGCCATTGAGTCAGTGTCTGATTTGTAGCGATCCTCCATACAACAGGCAAACAGTATTGTTAGTGCTTCTCGGCTATTCATAGGGTTTTCAATGGCTAATTGTTTTTTGGGCTGGGATTTAGCTCAGTTGGTAGAGTGCTGCGCTGCTGTCTCTGAGGTCCCGAGTTCAATTCCCAGCACTGCAAAAATGGGACAAGGACCTGGCCACCCACTCCCAAGGCAATCCTGAAACAGTCAGCCATTGAAAACCCTATGAAGGTCGCTATGAGTCGGATACCAACTAGACGGCAAATAATAACAACAACAATTGTTTTTTGGGAGTGGGTTGCTGGGTCCTTCTCCCAAGCCTACAGCACCCTGTACTCCCAGGTGGTCTCCCATCCAAGAACTAACCAGGCCCAACCCTGCTTAGCTTCCGAGATATGACAGGATCAGATGCCACAGTGGTTCAGCTGCAGGCATTTCGAGACTGTTGTTATTGTTAGGTGTTGTCGAGTCATGTCTGACCCATAGCAACCCTCATAGGGTTTTCAATGGCTGATTGTTTCAGGATTATGGGAGGAATGGATTGCCACATCCTTCTCACATTTTTGCAGTGCTGGGAATTGAACTCGGGACCTCAGAGACTGCAGAGCTGCGCTCTACTGAGCTAAATTCCAGCCCCATTTTGAGATTAAATCCCTGTAATCATTTTTTTACCCAAAAAAATTATTTGCAAGAAAATATTCAATTACAGATTTTTCAATGGCTAAATGGAGCTAATATACAAAAGAAAAAAATCAATTGCACAGTGTTATATTGATTCACACATATATTTTATGCCATCTAAAACCTCCGCTATATTATTATCTATTAAATAAACCCTAGCTCAAATGTGCATCAAAAGTATAATCCTTCAGAATGAAATCACAGTTTAACTGTTTTATACATTACTAGTCTGGCAAGCTGCCTACCTAACATTTTGAATTCCCTTAAGTATCATTCTTACCTGGAAATTAGACTGAAATACACAGCAGTCAACATTTCTATAATGTCCCTTAAGCATTGTTATCTGTTCTCCTGAGTAAACTGTATAAACAGCAATGGTACTACCATATGGCACAAAAACAAATTCTGAACTGCAGCCACAGGAGACAGTGAATTTCAGTCCTTTTCTACTGTCATTAAAGACTTTTCCATAGTTCACCTGTAGGATTAAAATTATAAAGTTACTCATTTCAAAAATCTGAATTAAAAAGACTACAAAGACTGTGAAAAATACTTCCTGCAAATATTATAGTACTCTATAGGAAGGACTCTTCAATTTAGAGAAAAGTTCAATATCCTACTAGAAATAAGGGCCAATGACATTAATGTACATTTCACACAAGAGGAAATACAAATAGTGAAAAAAATCCATAAGGATAAATGCTCACATTTCATCTTTGACAGAAATAAAAATGTAGATCAAGGCAACCCTGAAGAAGCATTTCAGACTATTTGGCAAATTTCTTTTTGGAAGGACTACGGAATCAAACCCAGAGCCTAACATATGCTACGTAAGCACTCTATTGCTAAGCCACATCCCCAGCCCTGGTTTCGCAAAAATTTTAAAAAACGGAAGACACACCAGGCATGGTGGTGCACGCTGGTAATCCCAGAGACTTGGGAGGCAGAGGCAGGGGCATCGTCAAGTTCAAGTCCAGAGGTATTCCTCATAACATAGTGAGACTTTGTCTCAAGACAAAAAATAAAAAAGGGTGTGGTGGTACATCTCAGAGGTAGAACAGGTGCAAAGTATGAACAGGGCCATGGATTCAGCCTCCTCTTCAGTAACACACAAAAAAATAAATAAATAAGAAACACAGGACCCTCAATACTGACACACGTGAGTTAAACATGCGGCACTATACTTTGGATATTCCTTCTAAAAGGGCAAATGATTTATCATGCAACCAAACAGATACTGTTTTTTTTTTTTTTTTTTTTTTGGGGGGGGTACATTTAATCTACTTTCCTTGTTAAAAATTTTTAACTGTGATAAAACACTCAACATAAAACTGACCACCTTAACTATTTGTAAGTGTACAGTAGCATCAAGCACATTCACACTGTTGCTGTAACTACCAACTCTGGCCATCTCTAAACTTTTTATCTTCTAACACTGTACTCATTAAACAACAAAGATATTCTTACCCCTTGGCCTACTAATTGCTTTTGGGAATTTATCTTAAGAAAATAATTAAACAGCAGAAAGTAATATACCCAGAGGAATTCAATACAGCATTACCCAGAATGGTGAAATAACTGGAAATGGATGTATATTCCTAATGTTATATCAACTTTACAGTTCATAAAAATCATAATTATGAAAACTGTAGAAAACAAGGCTAAGTATTAAAAAGCACAGAACACAAATAGCACGTCTACTGTAATTTTAGCTTTATATAAATAACTATGTATTTGGGAAACATTAAAATGCTATACTTATATAGAAAAGAGGTTGTTTGCAAGCTCAAGGACATGACATACAGGCTTTCAGGCTGCCTCCCAACTTTACTGAAGAATTTTCAGTTTTACAAAATTTACAAGCAATCTGTATGTCTACCAAATTCTGAGAGGTTATGGGCTAAAGAAATCAACAGATTTACATTTACTTCCTGCTGATAATTAAAACCAATAGCTAATTTGGGATTATGAGGATGCAGATTGCCAAAATCTTCCTTCACCATGGTTAATATTAGAGTTGAAATAGTCATTTGCCCTTTTCTCTCTTTCTAAAGTTTTGATGGAAGTGTGTGTGTGTGTGTGTGTGTGTGTGTGTGTGTAAAAATAAAAGCACTAAGGCCCAAAGAGAGATATACCAACGGGCTGTAGATACTACACTTGGCTTACCTACCCTGTAGGGTAACTTCTAACAGAAATGAGCACATGAATTTAGTTACCCTATGGCAGCAGTAGTGTAATGTTTAGGTTAAACATTAAACTTGTATTTGGCAGATTTGGATTTTAAAATCCATTTTGGGGGGAGTTCCTTAAAAGTAGAGATTTAACCTCTAAGTCATTCTTCTTATCTGTTAAATGGGAAAAACATGTCATTAACCATGGAGTTATTATGAAAAAGAAAGTGAAACAATGCACGAGAGTACTTAGAACATAATGGTTGTCAGTTTAACTCCCTACTTTCTATTAACATACCTGTTTTAAAGTATAACATCTTCTCATTTGCATATGTTAATCCTACATGTGTAACGACTTGTAGAAAATGGTGGAGGAAAAAAAACACAAAATACTTCTCAACTAACAATCCCCTGTTCTCCAAGAAAAATTATGAACTGCCACACTATGACAGCCTTGTTCATATTTGATTATCAAAACACCAACTTACAAAACCTATGTCCTTTCTACTATACCACACTCTTTCTCAAATGTGAATGAGAATGTTTTAAATGAGGTATAAATATGGAAATAGCTTACTAACTTTTGTCTTTGTCTTAAGGCTTTTCTCCTCCAATGCGTCCTAAAATTAATTAGTTAATTAATTAATTAACTTTGAGACAGTGCCTCACTGTATAGCCTAGGCTGACCAATTAGATAGGCAGCATTATTACAGAAAGAAAATACATGGAAAGGCTAAGCAGTTTGATCAAAGTATCTTGGCTAGTAAGTAACAGAATTAGAAACTGTATCTAGACTACATTAATGAAAAAATATGATGTCATATTATTATACATTATTTTTCTTTCACTGCATGAAGTGATGATCATAGTACACTGTAATACAAGTTGTTGTTGTTACTAGGTGCCGTTGAGTCAGTATCTGACTCATAGCGACCCTCATAGGGTTCTCAATGGCTGATTGTTTCGGGATTGCCTTGGGAGTGGGAGCACATAAACTAGACTAGAAGAATTATAGATAGGTTGAACCTGAGTTGACTCTTCAAAGCTGAGATGCAGATGCAGATAGGACAGGGAAGGAGAAGGGCATTCTAAAGCAAAGGCAACAAGCAGTCTGTGCAGCAGAATGGAATAGAATGGGGGGGCATGGTAGATTTAAGTACCTCTAAGTCAGTTGTCCCTAATCTTTTTGGCACCAAGAACCAGTTTCATAGAAGAGAATTTTTCCATGGATTGTGAGTGGGGAGGTGGGTTTGGGTGTTAGGCTGATTCAAGTGCAACATATTTATTGCTAAATACAGAAGAAGCTTCACTCGCTTACTGCTCATATCACCAGTGGATGGCCCAGGGTTTGGGGACACTGGACTAAGTAGTTCAGTATGGCTAAAGATGGGGAAAACTTGGAGAGTGGCAGGACATAAAACTAGTGAGCTAGAAAGCATGGCTTATGAAGGTCTTGTACACATCAGGAAAAGATATGCAGTTTTAACAACCTAAAAATATGGTGGAATGACTAAAAGACTTCCACTAGGAGATGAATTTAGGAATAGTCAAAAGGATATTAGAGTAATTAAATAGAGTACAGGAGTGAAATTAGAAGGGAAGATAGACTGGAAAAATAAAGAAGAATTGATAGCACTTATGGTTGATTTAGCAGCTTCATGAATGAAAGGAAAGAACAATAGATTCCCAGTTTCCTGACTTTATCAGTCCGATCTTTTGACTATTAATGTTAGTAACAAAAACAATAAACCTCAGAATCTGAATTATTTTTTTCTTTTGTTGCACTAAAAGGTGCCTCCCCATGAGCTTTCCCTACAGGTACTTATTTTGTACTCTAAAGCAATGGTTTCCAAAGTAGAGTTCACAAACTTCAGGAAGTTTGCATCATGATTCAGTAAGGTGTGAGAAAAAAATGAGAACACTTCTATTTCTTCTTTATCTTGTTGTTACTGTTGTTAGGTGCTGTTGAGTTGGTATCTGACTCACAGTGACCCTACCTACAACAGGCAAAACACTATTGTCAGTGCTTCTCAGCTATTCATAGGGTTTTCAATGCCGGATTGATTTTTGGGAGTGGGTTTCCGGGTCCTTCTTGGTGTTCCTAGGTGGTCTCCCATCCAAGTACTAACCAGGCCCAACCCTGCTTAGCTGCTGAGATCTGATGGTATCAGATGCCACAGTACTACAGCTGCAGGCCATTTTTATCTTAAAAACGAGAAATTAAGCTTTACTAAATTTAATATATAGACTCAATAATGAAAGTTTATACTTATAATCTTTTAAACTAATAAGACAAAAAATACAATAAAATTACCATTTATGATACACCTTCTACTTGTTGTTAGGTGCTGTCCAGTCAGGTCCGACTCACAGTGACTCTGTGTACAACAGAACAAAACACCCCAGACACTAATTCATACCTGGCACTATGTCAGTGCTTCTCTGCTATTCATAGGGTTTTCAATGGCCAATTGTTTTCAGGATTGTTTTGGGAGTGGGCTGCCAGGTCCTTCTCCCATTTTGTGGTACTGTGGATGGAACCCAGGGCCTCAGAGTACACAGAGCAAGCACTCTACTAACTGACCTAAAACCCAGCCTATGCCTTCTACTTGGCAGGCTAAATACTACTTTTTGCATACTTCTGTTTTACCCTTAGAATTACTTTTTGGGTAAACAGTATTTCCTGATTTACAAAATGTGGGCACTGAAACTCTGATAATAGTCCTAAATAAATAAATAGCCTAACACTCTCAAAATTACTAAAGGGAAGGACTGGAATTTGTTTCTTGATCTGACAGCCCTTTAAATATTTGAATATAAGCCAGGAACACATGGATGTAATCCCAGCAACTCTGGAGGTGAGGCAGAAGGATTGCAAGTTCAAGACCAGAGGCAGCCTCTGCAACTTAACAAGCCCCTGTCTTAAAGTAAAAAATAAAAAAGGGGTTAGGGTGTGGCTCAGTGATAGAGCATCTGTCTAGCATGAGCAAGTCCCTGGGTTCAACTAGCAGTACTGGAAAACAAAAATAAGGAAGAGAAGGAGAAGGAGAAGAGAGGGGGGAGGAGGGAGGAGGGAGGAGGGAAGAGGGAGGAAGGAGGAGGAGGAAGAGGAGGAAGGAGGGGGGGAAGAGGAGGAAGAGGAGGAGGAGGAGGAGGAGGAGAAGAGAGGAGGGAGGGAGGAGGGAGGAGGGAAAAGGGAGGAAGGAGGAGGAAAAGGAGGAAGAGAAGGAAGGAGGAGGAGGAGGAGGAAGAAGAAGGGGAGGAGGAGGAGGAGGAGAAGAAGAAGAATGGTGGTAGTAGTAGTAGTAGGAGGAGGAGGAGGAGGAGGAGGAGGAGGAGGAGGAGGAAAGATAACATGTTTTCCCTTAGAGTTAGCTTTTTTTGGATCAATGGCTCAAGTTCCTCTAAGTGTCCTCTGTAGGTGAGTTTCTAGGCTACCTGAGTTATCTTTCCATGAGTAACTTTTACTTTGATTAAGTCCATTTAAAATTGTATTATTCATTCTAAATAGAATATTCTAGATAAGGACTTACTAGCAAAAACCTAAAGGGCATGAGTATTACATTCAAGGTGATAAAAATGGAATAAAACCACTTTAGCAATTTATATTAATTCAGTACCATTTACATTTATCACGTTAAGCTGTGATACACCTGAAAGGCTACTTTTCCAGTGATCCTGTCACTCCTTCGCTCAAAAGCCTTTAGAGATTTTCTGTTGCACCTAGCATAAAGCCTAGGCCCTTATACAGGCCCCCAAGGCCTATAAGATCTGGCATTCTATTCTTTCTGTTTCTTATTTCCTGTTACTCTGTGTTCCAACACAAGAGCCTCCCTGCTGTTCCTTGAGTATCCCATGTATCCTACTCCCTCAACTTTTGTACTTGTTTTCCTTTCTCTGCCTAGAATGCTCTCTTTCCCAAATAACTGACAGATCACTTCCATTTCCTCCAGACCAAATGTCACCTTCTTAGTGTGGCCTACTGCACTGCCCTGTGAAACACAGCCACTCCAGCTTTCCAGTATTTCCTGTGCTCCTTTTCTTTCTTTGCTTTTCTTCATGGTGTTCAGTTCAGTGCTTGTCCTCCTACTGACTGACTGATGTCTTCCATTATCTCCCTGGAATAGAAGCTCCCTGAGGACAGGCCTTTCCTTTGTTTTCTCCACTGCTATATAGTGCTGCCTGGAAATAAGTGGTTAAAAAATACTTAAGAAATGAAAAATAAGAAAAAAGGAACATGTGACCTGATCAGGGACATGGTACAATATAATAAGTGGAAGATTCTAAATTATAGATCATCATGCTTGAGTTTATGGCCTGAGACATGATATAGAATCATCTTATAGAGACTGTGATGGAGTGGCTGGGGGTAGAGCTCAGTGACAAAGCACTTGCTTGTCATGCACAAAGATCTGAATTTGAACCCCAGCACTGCAAAAAAAAAAAAAAAACAAAACAAACAAAAAAAAACCTAAGAAAAAAATAAAGGAGGGAGTAACAAACCCTGAGGTAATCTAAATAAAAAAATGTTTATATTATATTAGTACTAGTATTAATAATCAAAGTGATGCCAAGAGTATTTTAAGAGAATTATTAGCTAAAAATAATGAGTAAAGAAAGGAATATGATTAATACTGATACCTATATACATGTTAGGTGGTCCAGGTATAACCAGTATAATGGAAGAGTAGAATCTAGTCAAACTCTCTTGCTTTTCAGTTCTTATGTAAATTCAGGCAAGTTATGTAGCCATTTTAGGTTTAATTTTCCTCATGTGGAAAATGGGTATTATAATAGTAACTACCATCATAGTGTTGATGTGATTAGACAATATATACTCCAGCACATATAATAAATGCTAATTATTATTAAGAAAGTATCTGACATATAAGCACTCATAAATAGTAGCTATTATTGTTATAATCTTTAGGTAGCTTATTCTGAAAGTTACTAAATGATAGTCATACCTGGTAAGAACTATAATGTACATAAAAACAAGTGCCAGAAAAGAACTACCACATAAGAATTTAGTCCGTCCGTCCGTCCGTCCGTCCGTCCGTCCGTCCGTCCTTCCTTCCTTCCTTCCTTCCTTCCTTCCTTCCTGCGGTACCCGGGGGCTGAACCCAGAGCCTTATACATACTTTGCAAACATTCTATCACTAGGCTATACCCCCAGCCCATTTTTTATTTTTTTTATTTTGAGATAGGGTCTTGCAAGGTTATACAGGCTGCCTTTGGCCTTGAACTCATGATCCTCCTGCCTTTAGATCCAGAGTTGCTGGGATTACAGGCATGTGCTACTACACTAGCTTAGAATCTAGTATTTTCAAAACACATTTATCCATTATTAAATGAAATACTATATATTCTGGTAGTACAATATCCATTTTTATTTATAATTTTTACTCATATCAGTAGCTCTCAATCTTTTATTCTTCACCAGCATACCCGAGCAACATGGCAGACTATCATTACGAACAGTGCTATAGTAGAGGGATGACTCTTTATTAAGTAGGGGGAATGTGGCAAGGGGTGAGGTGACAGTGAGGTGGGGTAGGTTGTCTTGACTTGAAAATTACTAGCTCAAAAAAAAAAGATAATTACTAGTTCACATACTGGGAAATATTTTTTTTTTTTAAAGCAGCTGCAATTCAAAGGCAAGAAATGGAGTTAAATCTACAGAAAAACAAAGTATTTGTCACAGATCCATTTCTTTAATCTATATCTAAAAATCTCTTACTAGTGTGTTTTCTCCACTGGAACTATTCCACAGCCTCATTCGATTATCTGTACCAACAGTGAGGAGGTGAAGTCCATCATTTGTAAAACACAAGCCATTCACTTTCCCATTATGAGCAGTGTTTGCTGCAATGAAAAATGCAGTTCAGTTTATCTTTTTCTGTGTTCAGCACATATTTAATGCTTAATGATATAATTATTTAAACATATTAAGAGACAACTATATGAGTTACTTACAAGCATAAATTGATTAAATCTAAAATTAACCAACTGTCAGATTATTTAAATACAATAAGCTATATAAATCAGGACCATTAAAAATAAAGGAAAATAGAAAAAACAAAGGGAAAGAAATCTTGCCAAATATACTAATATTTTTCAGCAAGCTGTGCTCTCAAATTCAATTAAGTACAAAGCTTGACACGAAAACTTTAAACACCTTTTTCCCTTCTCATATAATTTTTCCATTTCTAATGTAAAAATCATCCCATGGACTATTAAAAATCAATAATAAACAGGGCATAGTGCTGCACTTGGATGCAGAGGCAAGAAGATTGTGAATTCAAGGCCAGTATGGCCTCATAGTGAGACCCATAGTCAAAAAACCAAGGGCTGGCTGGGCATGGTGGAGCACACCTGTAATCCAGCATTCAGAAGAATGAGGCAGGCAGACTGTGAGTTCGAGACCAGCCTAGGCTACATAGTGAGGCCCTGTCTCAAAATAAAACAAAACAAAAAACAAAAACAAAACAAAAAAACAAGGGTAGGCATGAGCTCAGTTACAGAACACTTGTCTCCAATGCACAAGGTCGTGGGCTTGAGCCCCAGGACAACAAAAACAAAATAAAAAAACCCAACCAAACCAACCCAAAAGAAAAACAGACCATACTACTAGTATTTCCTACTAGGAAAAAGTTTAACAGAGAAAGGATAACTGTTCTAATTTCAGTCAAAATTTATATCATTTTCAAAATGAATAAACACAATTGCTAATAGCCTAATATTAAAAGATGCTTTATGTAGCTCATCTTATTTCTAGACTTGAATTAATTCTGAGTGAATATTTCTATACAGGAATTAAACTGTTACAAAAAGGCAATTGAAGTACACTGTCACAAGGACAGCAGCTGGCTCCCATTTTTTAAAAAATGCAGTACTACTTCAGTACTTTATTGTGATTTGCTTTGTAGCATCGAATTTGTATAGTTGGTGTATACAATTATGTATAGGAAAAAATATGTAAGGCAAGTTAATATAAGAAAGTTTGTATGTTTAAAAATCTGGAGGCAGAAGAAACTGCCATACTTGTTTGTGTCTTAGAAAAAGACAATCATAATTTGGTTTAATTTAGAAAGTGATTCATAGTGAATGCCTTTAAAAAATCATAAAGTCTGTAATTTGCCAATATATATTTATTATATGACTTCAATTTAAAAACCTCAATATAAAAAACAATCATTTGCATATTTCTGTCTTAATGTAGTCTTCATTACCTGATTCAACAGCTTGTGACTTTTTCCCATTATGCTGATCAAGGGTAATTAAACATGCTGATGCTCTCCTCACATCCCACAACTTTACTCTACTGTCAGCACTGAGAAGAAATAAATGTTACATTGACATATGTAGTCAGAATAGTGAGTATATCCTCTCCCACCTCTCCAGCATTGCAGCACAGAGGTTTCATTAGATTATCACAAATGTTATTTGTACAATTGCATTGCTAAACTTTTTCCTTTTCAACAAATACATGACACTCAACAACAGCATAAAGATGTAAAAGAATAGCAAAGAAAGGTAATCTTTTTCACAACATAAGGAAATAATGTTGTTACTTTTTAAGTTGTTAACTACATGAGCATATTTCCCCTTAAGGTTCTAGCAAGTTTGTCACTATATAGCTCTTGTTGTTAATTCAAATGCTATCTAGATAATCAATAAATTAACTACTTTCACTTAGAGAATCTATTTGGCATGAATTTGGTGGTTTTTAACTTTTTATATAAAAATTGAGTACGGTATATAATGAGGACAATTTATTTTCATGTGATTTCTTGCATTCAAATCAGTCTTTGCCACTCTTTGAGAACTACATTTAATGATTCCTAGGAATTAGACACTTGTTTTCATTTTCTTTCAAGTGTGTGAAAGGAACAAGGTAAATCCATGATTATGCATCAATTTCTAGGCTGCTCCTAAAGAAAAATCCCAGCAATCCCATGTACCTCTAATCAGTTCAACTCATGTTCTCATCTTCACAAAGACCTCAATGGTATTCTAACTCTTTGGGTTTACATATGCCATTTTAATAAGAGAGGGCATTATATTTTACAACCCTATTTTACATTATATACATATTTATGGACAAACACGCATATACATGGCTCATTCATTTTTGATAATCTTGACTCTTTTCACAGATCACCATCAAACTTAGCTAACTGGAATGTGCAGCAAAAAGCTAGCATTTCCCACTCTCAAGTTGGTTTTCCTTCTTTCTAGCTGAGGAAAATTTGTGCAATGGGAAGAGTCTGAGGATTTAAATCTCTTCTAATACAGATAAGACTTGGACATATCCAACTCTTGGTATTGATTTCCAGGTCTATTCTGATGCTGATTCAAATTCCTGGGGTACCCTCATGTGTTAAGACAGCTTATGTGTCACTGTGACAAAATACTCGACAGAAATAAACTTATGGGAGGAATAATCTAGTGGGGCTCATAGGTTAGGAGATTTCAGACCAGAGACAGAAAGGGATGGTGGCAGGGCAGGTACTAGGGTCTCTGGCAGGGGACCTTATGTCATGGCAGATCAAGAACAGAGAGAGCTACCAGAACAGAAGCCCCCATAAAACCTCCAAAAGCCTGCAAAGCTAGATCCCTTGGGGGACATTTCAAATTCAAACCATGACAATACATATTTTTACAAAATTCAAACCATGACAATACATATTTTTACAAAACTAACATGAATATCTTTTGTAATAACTCTAAAATAAGCTTTATTAAAATGTTTACATTAAAATAGCAGTTAGGGGTTAATTCTGTAGTACAGTATGTCCTTAGCATGCATGTGGCCTTAGGCTCAATCCTCAGCACCTCCTCCCCTCCAAAAAAATGAAAAAAAAAAAAAAAATGTTTATGTAAAGATCTTTTAGGGATGGTACTGGGAATCAAACTCAGGGCCTCATGCATAATAGGCAAGTGATCTACCACTGCCCCACACCCCCAGCTCAATATCAAAATCTTTGGTGACTACTTTCTATCCCTTAGGCTGTTGAATATTGTTACTCTGATGTGCATACTTCTACCTCATTAGGTCCTTGGTCCCTCCTACAAACTTTCTGTGAGTTTATTTTTTTTCCTTATGCTGAGGACTTCAAGAACTTTCATACATTGAGGTACTTTTCTTTAAACAATGAAAATTATTCTGTCTGTGTCATCTGATATTTTAATTTCTGTGGCTTAGTATAGCTATAGCCCACACCTTCAACTGAGCACAACTGCCCAGCAATCCTATGTAGTCCTAATCAGCTTCCTCTTCTGTTCAACCTGGGATCTTTACTCTTTTCTAAAACTTGTATCCCCATTCCTGTATTTACAACAGATGACATAAAATCCTACTCCATTAATAGAGGCTATTAGGTTTGGCTTTCTCGAGCTTCTCTGCCAAAGCTACAAACTTAACTGTATTCAATCCTACCTTTCCTTTCTTCCATTTAGTCTTACAATGTCCTTTTTGTGCCAAACCAAGTGTGTCCTGTCTCAACCCTTGATACTATCCCTACCTATCTATTCAAGGTCATGAAGCACCTATTCTTCTATTTGTTATCTTTATCTATTTCTGTCTACTGGTTGTTTCTCCCAGCACATAATATGCAATACTTTTCCTTCTACTAAACAACCTATAACACTCAGACCTTTTAATTCTCTCAGACTTATGTGCTCCTGCTTTCTTTTCCTATCTTATACTTACCAAAGATGCAACTCTACTAAAGCATTTTCAGGATGCTGTGTAAGCACTGAATTTTCCCTCCGTACAATGTTAGCTTCCTGAAGTCTTGGTTGCCTCTGTATCTCTAAAACAAGTCTTACTACAAGGAAGGCAGCCAATAAATATTAGTAAATTGAATTAATGAATGGACATTTGTATCAGAATTAAAACTAATTCTGTGTTAATGAAAATAAATAAAACACAACTCTTCTTAAATTAATAGTGCTATACTTTCATTGTGCAAAAATGACACAACAGGATTTTTGTTGCTTTTTTCCCCCCCTTTTTTTCAGTAATAGGGGGTTGAACACAGGGCCTTGCACATACTTGGCCAAGTGCTCTATCACTGGGCTGCACCCTTGCCCCATTATGCATTTTTTATTTTGAGTCAAGGTCTCACTAAGTTATGTAAGCTGCCTCTGGCCTTGAACTTGCAATCTTCCTGCCTCTGCTTCCAGAGTTACTGGGATTACAGGTTTGTACCACCATGCCTGGCTATATAACAAGGTTTTTTTTTTGGTTTTTGAAACTAGTAGTGCTAGTGAATTTGTATTACTAGATAGATTCTCATGTTATCTCTTTGTTTTAAGTAAATACCTTCAATGTAGGTAGATAGGGTTATGGTACGAAGGAAGATTTCTTGGTGATATGAATTAAAACTCTCTAACTCAGTATTTCATTTCTCAGATGTTAATTAATAACTTTTTGTTGTTGTTGTTAGGTGCTATCAAGTCGGGTCATAGTAACCCAAAGTACAATGGAATGCAACATTACCCGACATTGTGTCATGCCCATACTATGTCAGGGCTTCTCTGCTATTCATAAGGTTTTGATTATTTTGGGAGTGGGCTGCTGGGTCCTTCTCCCCAAACTATAGCACTGGGTATTCCCAGGCGATCTCCCATCCAAGTACTACCCAGGACCAGTCCTGCTTAGCTTCTGAGATCTGATGAGATTGGATGCCAGGGTGATAAGATATGCTAAAATATGTATTTTTAAAAAAGGTAGTCTTTTAAAAATGCTTATTAGTAATTACTAATATTAACATCAAAACCAAATTAATTGCAATTTACCTTGCAGTTGCCAAGATATAGTCAGAACGTGGTGACCAGGAAACTGCCAATATTTCCTGTCTGTGACCTGCAAATACAAATGTATAAGAAGTCTTCAAAAAATTTGAAAAATTGAAAGAGAAAGTACTAATTTTGTTGAATTCTGAAGAAAGTATGAATAAATATTAAGAGTGAATAGATATGATCATTTTCCCACATTTGGAATAATCTGTTTGAAGACTAATATGAAGTTTGTGGGGGGCATTTTTAACACATAATATTTAAACATAAATAATGTTTTGCTTTGAAAAGAGCAAGTGAGTCTTTTTGAAAAATGCAATTATTCAGATAGGTGTGGTAGCACATGCCTTTAATCTCGGCACCCAAGAGGCTGAGGCAGAAGAATTGCAAATTTGAGGCCAGCCTGGGCTGCATAGTGCATTTCAGGCCAGCTTGGGCTGCACAGCCAGACTGTGTCTCAAAAAAATCAAAAACTAAAAACCAAAAAAGATACACTTATTAGCCTATGTCAGTTAATCCATATAACTGAAGCATAATTACTTCTCTCTATAATAAAAGTCCACTGCAATAAAACACAAATATTTATTTATTTATTTTTGCCGTACCAGGGTCTGAAACTAGGGCATTCTGCATACTTTGCAAGTGCTCTACCACTGAGCTGTACCCCTAGCCTTTTTTTCTTTTCTTTTTTTTTTTTTTTAACTTTATCATGAGGTAGAGTCATGCTAAATTGCACAGGCTGCCTCTGGCCTCAAACTATTGATCCTCCTGCCTCTGCCACTTGAGTCACTGGGATTACAGGTGTGTACCACCATGCCCAGGCTTAAACACAAACATTTTAAAGGGAAAATTTTTTTTTCTAATTTCTCATAAAGTTATAAAAGAAAAAAGAAAAACATGTTTTGGTAAAACAGCATTTGAGTAAATTATTTTTCTATATGGGGGCAGAAATGGTGGAGCAGCTCAAGAAGTTTTGAGGAAAAGCAGCAGGGTGAATGCACCTTGCTACCACCTGACCAACAAGTCCAGCCCTCACTGCCATCAGGAAGCAAAACCACCTGGTTCCTGTCTTCTCCCCTGAAGCCAATCAGCTGAGCAATCCTGCCCTTCTCACTATCTCCCTGACCTTTAATGCAGGCTCTGCCTACATACCAGAGGCAGGATGCACTGACACAGATGATTAACTACCCTCCCCTACCTTACAAAACTTTGATTGTTTTAGAAGTATCCTTTAACCCTCTATTTCTCCTGACTCCTAGGAATGCTTGATGTTAGGATAAAAGGCTAATAAAAACAGATTGAGACCCTTACTCTGGGCAGCAGTGTCCCTGAAAGACACTGGGCCCTCTTGGTCTCTCTGACACTAACCCTTGATGTGGAGCAATTTTTTTGTCATCCATTGAACCATGCTGCTGGACAGACACAACATTTCTAAAAGGCACAGGTGATAAGTTCAAAGGATAGGTGATTTCAACATTTTAATTCAGTTTTACCTAACAACTATTAAAATCAGACTTTTCATCCTGCTAGCTTACTTACTATCAATTGAAATTCATAATAATTAAAAAAATACTACCCAAGAAAACTTGGTATGTTTATTATGTGTTTCTCAGATATGAATAAAAATGTATATTTCTGAATTATATTCTATCATTTCATTATTTAGAATTAGACAATCTAATACTGTTAAAGTATCAATTTAAGTTAATCTTTGCAAAGTATTATTTAAACATTTAAAAATATTTGTACTGAGATAAAAGAAACTTAAATATTAAGAGCATTTAATGATTAATCAGAACAATGTTAAACAATGTTCATGAGACTAATGCAATGACATAAATTTCATTAGTACTTTTTAAAAAAATGTAGAAATAACACAAGGTTTTGAGTTAGATTTGCTATTTTCCATACCCTCTGAGCTTCTCCATGACCACTGTTCATATAAATGTTTCCTCAATAGTTCAGTTTTATAAGAATAATGCACAGAAGGATCTTTATTTCCCTGCTGACTTTTAACAACTAGCACAAAATACATCAGTCATGTCATTAACAGAGAATACATTGTTAGTAATGTTTCTTTTTACTGAGTGGTTTACTCAAAGTAGTAGTTGTTTCAAATAAAAAAAAAATTACCCTGTAGGATGTGAGAACAGGATCCAGACTTTAAGTCACAAAGTTGTACTTTGGGTCCTCTAGTACCGACTGTAAAAACAAAAAAGTGGTGTAATGTAATTTTATTATACATCATCATCAAAAGGAAACAAAACACCACCATTAGGAATCATGACATTTTCACTGCATCCATGCACATATATAAAAACATATGTGAACATATATTTTAAATCATCTTTTATGTTTATAACTAGAAAAATTATTTTAACTATATTTGTACTTCAGTAATAAGAGAACTCTATTATTTCATTATTTTTTATTTTAACATAATTATAGATTTGCAAGAAGCTGCAAAGCTAGTATAGAGAGGCCTGGATCCTTCACCTGTGCTATCCCAGTGATCATATGTTAGGTAACTAAAGGGCAGTATCAAAACTAGGAAATCTATATTGGAAATTTAAATGTGTATGTATAGTTCTATGCCATTTTATCATATCAAATTGCTTTAAGTTTAGTTTTCTCAAGTTAAGGATACACTTCCAATTGCTACTAATAGATTCATAGAAACTCTGAGTACAGATTGAATGGACCTCAAAGACAAGTTAGTGCCTAGTTCTTCCATAGAGATGAAGCAGCTGAATGATGTCCAGAAGAGAGGACTCATGTAGTACCACAGAAATAAGGGCTCACAGGAATAGACACTCAAGATTAGAAACAGTTTTTCTGTTTTACATATGAAAATTTTGTTGCAGGACTCATATAAATGGCTGCTTAATTTCACTCTACAACCTTAAAGAGAAGAAAATAATTTTCTTGTTTTATTCTGTTGAATTGGAATACTTGCCAAATTTTGTTCATATAAAACCTTTGAAATTTTGATAGTTTAAAAGTAATTCCTTAGGGAACAGAAATATGCTTTCATAAAATAATGCTCTCTTAATCTTTAAATCCTAGCCATTAGCTCAGTGACCAACTCACATATCTGCTGAACTGAACATAAATGGTAGCATATACTGTTTTTTAAATAAAAGAATTGTGATGGTCATTTCGGTTAAAATGTCTTTATCAAAGTTACCTAGATATAACAAGGGAGAAACTTTTCCACATGTTAAAAGACAAAAGATTATTTGTACGAACCTGCTATCAAACAGTGCTTGGTGGCAACTGGAGACATATGATGACTATAAACTGTTTCCTCAAAATTAAATACATCTGCACTCTGATAATCAAAAGACATTTAAAAAGTGTAAGTTCTAATGATAAAACCAAAATAACAAATGCTTTTTTCCCACACTCTTAGCAATTTCAAACTCAATTGTTAGTAATTTATTTGACATAACAAATTCCAGAAATTAAGAAAAGAAAATCATCTGGCTCAACATCTTCCTTTCCACTCCACTTTAGGGGACTGTATTATCTATATGGGCTGGGATTTAGCTCAGTGGGTAGAGCGCTGCGCTGCAGTCTCTAAGGTCTCGAGTTCAATTCCCAGCACTGCAAAAATGGGAGAAGGGCCTGGCAATCCACTCCCAAGGCAATCCCGAAACAGTCAGCCATTGAAAACCTTATGAGGGTCCCTATGAGTCGGATACTGACTCGATGGCACCTAACAACAACAACATTATCTATATGGGTGATCTAGAACAGCAGTCTGCCTGTCAGTTCCTTATAACCTTGGCTACCACAAGAAGAACACTGTTATTGCCTAGAATTGCTCCTCCTTTGAAATCATGTAATTCAGTTATCTGTGATTATGACATCTATCATTTTGGCTTTTCCTCTCATCTACTCTCAAGACATGTGAATAAACCCCAGTTCCCTATCAGTTCCTCCTATCTACTTCTTCCCCTCCCCAGCTTGGGCTCCAAAGTTTAACCTGCCAAATACTAGTCTCTTCAATTCCTTTGCTATTATCTTTCTATTAGTCAAGACCTTGACCCTCAATGACTCCAAATGTCTGCCTTTTCTGCAACTATATCAAGGCTGATTTACAAAAGGGTAGGTGAACTTTTTCTGTAAAGATCCAGATAGTAAAAATTTTAGGGTTTGAAAACCAGCTACACATCTCTGCTTTAGTAGTATCAAAGCAGCCATAGGCAACTAATGAGCATGCTTGTATTCCAATAACACTTTCTTTGCAAAAAAGATGCCATGAGTCAGCCTTGCCTGCAGCCTAGGCTTGGCTAATCTCTGTTCCATTCAGATGAAGAAAATCCATAGTTGGAAGACTAGTGTCATTAAAAATGATCATTATTCCACCTGGGGTTTGATTCCTATTCTTTACTATTTCCCTAAACTTGTTCTCTGTAATATTCTGTTGTTAGGTGCCATCAAGTCATGTCTGACTCACAGTGACCCTCACAGGGTTTTCAATGGCTGATTGTTTTTCAGGATTGCCTTGGGAGTGGATTGCTGTGTCCTTCTCCCATTTTTGCAGTGCTGGGACTCAAACCCAGGACCTCAGAGACTGCAGAGCAGCGCTCTACCAACTGAGCTAAATCCCAGGCTGTAATATTCTGTACGTATTTCAAACTTTCTTCACTCTCTACATTCTTTCTTGGTCACAACAGATGATCAGATGTTTTAGTTCAAAGAGAAAACAGGAGCCAGTCAATGCAAATTTCCCTGTCTTACCAACAAATCTACAAAAACATGTGCTTCTTTTTGTCTTTTTTTCTTCTTCACTACTGTTATCAGGAAAATATGACCCTTTCTCATTTCAAAAATTAACTTCCCCACATGTGCTCAGATTTCCATAAGCATTGTCTATAATATCAATCTACAGACTATCTGTCACCTGGGTATCTGTAACTTCTCTCCCTACTGGCTCATTCTCAACAGCATTAAAAGCTCAAGGCTCTTTCTTCTTAACAGTATTCACTCCCCCAAGACAAAATAAATAAACCTTTCACCCTATATTCTCCTCCTTTCTTCTTCTTCATATCCAAGTCTGGCAAACTTTAACTCCTTAATTATTTTGCAACTCACTGCAATCTTATTTTTATTTTTACTACTATTATTTACAGGCTAGCGTTTAGCTCAATTGGTAGAGTACTGCTCTGCACTCTAACACAAGGACCCAGGTTAAATCTCCAGCACCACAAAGACAGGAGAAGGACCTGGTAATCCACTCCCAAAACAACCCCCCAGCCATTGAAAAGCCCATGAGGGTCCCTATGAGTTGAACCTGACTGAAGGCACCTAACAACAACTCTTATTCACATTAGTCTTCCAATGTCACAGATAACCTCTTTATATAATTTGTCAGGAACATTCAACACAGCTGTCTCCTCCAGTTTTTAAAATAATGTCTTTCACTGGCATTATTTGCTGATAAATATGCTCTTGATTTTCCTCTTCCTCTTTGGCTATTCCTTTTCACTGTCTTTTGCAGGCTCTGGTTTTCCTTTTACTATCCTATTAACCTGGGTCTTTAAGGTTTTGTTCTATGTGTTCTTTTCTTCAACTGCCTGTATGCTTCTTGTTGTTGTTAGTTCCCTTTGAGTCAGGACTGACTCATAGCAACTCTATATACAATAGAACAAACATTCCCTGACACTATTCCATGCCTGGCACTAAGTCAGTATTACTCTGCTATTCAGAAGGTTTTCATTGGCTGATTATTTCAGAAGTGGGCTGCCACGTCCTTCTTCCATTTTTGCAGAGCTGGAGATCGAACCCAGAGCCTCAGGGCACAGACAGCAAGCACTCTTCCAACTAATCATGAATCTGTATTTTTAGGTTAAACCTTACTCCTGAATTCCAGATATGCATAGCTTAATTCCTGGATAATTCCTAGATTATCTCCAATGGGTTTCTTGTAAATCCCTTAAACTTAATAAATCTAAAATTGAGCTCATCACCTTTCCCCCTTTCCCTATGTTTATAAAGAACAATATAATCCACCCAATTCCCAAGTTAGAGAACCTGGGGGTCACTCTTGAGTTTTAAAATATAATGGCTTTATTGGGATAGAAGTCATACACCATATAACGCACCCACTTAAAGTGCATACTTCAACAGATTTTAGTATATTTATGGAGTTGTGCAAATATCAGCACAATAAGTTTTAGAACATTTTCATCATCCCCAAAGAATTCCCATGCCCATTAGCAGTCACTCCCCATTTCTCCCCTTCTTGCCTAAGGCAACCTCTAAATCAACTTTTTGTCTCTACAGATTTGCCTATTCTTGACATTTTATATGGATGAAATTACACAATATATGGTCTTTTACACTCTTTCATTTAGCTTGTCCTTTTTTCACTTAGTATAATGTTTTTTAATGTTTTTTTCCATGTTCTAGCATGTATTAGTATTTCATTTCTCTTTTTGGCTGAATAATATTCCATTCTATGGATATACCACATTTTGTTAATCCATTCACCCACTGAGGGGCATTTCAGTTGTTCTCACTTTTGGGCTATAATGAATAATGAGGCTATTAACATTTGTGAACAAGTTTTTGTGTGGCTATGTTTTCATTTCTCTTGGGTATATACTCAGGAATGGAGCTGCTTAATTATATAGTAACTCTACATTTATTATTGTGAGGAAATAATTTCCAAAGCAGTTTACATTTTACATTTCCATTTTACATTTCCACTAGCAAAGGATGAGGGTTCCAACTTAACCACTTCTTCACCAATACTTGTTATTACTTGTCTTTTTTTTTTTTTTTATTACAAGCACCCTATTAGGTATAAAGTAGTGTCTTTTGGTGGTTTTGATTTGCATTTCTGATAGACACTCTTGATTTTTCACTCTTGTTAATAGCTAAATAATTTCAAATTCCTGTCGATTCTCTCATAAATAACTTCTCATACCTATCAGATTACCATACTCTAATCAGGCCACTATCAATCAACTCCTGCCTAGGTTACTGAAAACTTCTGTCTAGTCTATTTGGCTTTCCTCTTGCCACCTTTTAACCTATTTGCAATATATCCAATCAGTTTCATCTAAAATACCATTTTTTTTTTTTTTGACAAGAGTCCTGCCACGTAGCCTAGGCTTGCCTCAAACTCACAATTCTCCTGTGTTGGCCTTGAGTGCTGAGATTACAGGCACATGCCACCATGCCTGGCTATCTTGTACATACTGTGGTGTACCAATGTGTATGAATTTATATATTCAAAAGCATATTCACTGAATTACAGATACCAAAGTCAATATCAAATATCTGCATCAATTTCTAATCAGCAATATATGCACTTACTATTATCACATATCTTTAATTTTAGCCACTCCATAGGGCAGTCAGAAATATCTCACTGTGGATTTAATTAACATTTCTAGGTGTTCAATAAAGGTGAACATTTTAAATTTATTTATTGGTTATTTGGATATCTTCTTTTCTGAAGTCCCTGTTCAAATATGTTTCATATGTTTTCTATAAGGTTTGTCTTTCACTTTTTGTTGGTTATTTGATTTGTGTATCCCTTTTTAGATATATGGATATGTTGGATGTTTCATCTCTCACTCCATGCCTTGACCTCTTCACTCTCTTAATAATGCTTTTGATGAATAGAAGTGCTTAATTTTTGTGTCTTTGTTTATTTTCAGACAAGGTGTCATAGCATGGGCTGACTTGGAGCTCTTTATATAGTCCAAGCTGGCCATGAGCTCTCAATCCTCCTGCCTCAGCCTCCTGAGTGCTGGGATTACAGGCGTCTGCCACTGCACAGGGCTTATAAATACTTAATTTTATTGGAGTTAAATTTTTCAATCTTTTGCTCTTTGTTTAGATTCATTCATTCATTATATCTATATGAATCCATGAAGATAGTTTGTTTTCTCTATGAACTTTGCCTTATCTTTCACATTAGACCCACAATCCATTTGAAAATGAGTTTGTAGATTGTGTGAGGTAGGATTTAATAATTTTTAAACTATGGACACTTCGTTGATAAAGCATAATTTATAAAAAAATCATTCTTTCTTTAATGCACTACCATTTTACTATTGCCACAGATCAAATTATTGTACATGTAAGAGTGTATTTCTTGATTCTCTATCTTGGTCCAGTGTTTTATATTTATTTATATTTTACTTAACAACAAAATCACACTTCCTTCACTAGTACAGGTTAAAAGTAAGTCTTGATGTCTTGTAGTGAACTCTTCCTACCTCATTCTTCTTCGAGAATGCCTTATCCCTTTATTTTTCCATATAAAAATTAGAATTAGCTTGTTGATTTACACAAAAGAATCCTAAGACTTTGACTGGAAATGTATTGACCTGATAGAGTAGAACTATCTTTTTTTTTATTGAACCTTATAATTCTTGTGCCATCTCTCATCATTTATTTAGGTCTTAATTTCCACAATAATGTCCTACAGTTTTCCCTATAGTGCTGAGTGCTCTTGCACATTTTTCATTTAATTATTAGGTATATGATGAATTTGGTGTCACTATAACTGGTATTACTTTGGAAATTTCATTTTATAATTTTGCCTGTAATTCAGAAACATAACTGACCTTATATCTAGCAACTTTGCTAAATATATGCATGCAAATTTTATTAGTTTAACTACAGATTCTTTTGTTTTCTCCATTTATAATCATATCTTCTGTGATTTTGTTGTTAGGTGCCATGAAGTCGAGCCTGACTTACAGCAACCCCATGTACAACAGAATGAAACTTTTCTGTTACTCATAAGGTTTTTGATAGCTGACTGTTTCAGCATATTTTGGGAGTGGGCTACCAGGTCCTTCTCCCATTTTTGTGGTGCTGGGGATCAAACCTAGGGCCTTAGAACAAGTATCTTCTGTGAATGGTAGTTTAATTGTTTCCTTTTCAATTCTTATGCCTTTTATTTCCTTTGCCCTATTTAACTGGTTATGACTACTAATACAATGCTGAAGAGATGTTATAATGGAGAAAACTCAAAGGGAAAGCTTTTGACATATTACTGCCAAAAACAATGTTTGCTTCATTTAAAAAATAGATACTCTTTATCAAATTAAGGATTTTCCCTTCTATTCCTTGTACATTGGCTTTTCCTCAGAATTTTTGTACGTATTTAGATGATCATGTAGTTTTTCTCCTTTGTTCTACTATTATTGTGAATTACATTAATTGGTTTTTAGGTTTTAAAACAGTCTTCTTAAAATAAATTCCACTCACTTGTGATATTTTTTGCATGTTTCTAGATTCTATTTTTTAAAAATGTTTTAGGATTTTTCATATCCATATTTATAAGCCACACCAGCCTGTAATTTTTCCTACAGTGCTCCTGTAAGTTTTGGAATTAATAATATGTTGGCTTCACACAATGAATTTAAAAATGTTCCTTTCTTTCTTCTTTTTATCCTCTTCAAATTTTGGTATTGTTTCTTTTTTAAAGGTTTAGAATTTGGCCTTCAGATGTCAGTCAAATGTTTGGCAGTTTTAGATTGATTGCCAGAAATCAAGGAAAAATTGGAGAGGTTTTGCATGATGTTATTTTCGAGAAGCTTCCATCTATCCTTGGTAGGCAGCAGAGGGGCAGATCATCTCAATTTAATCAGGGACTGAGCTAGCATAAGGCTTATTTGCTGTCATTGCAAAACTCTATAATACTTTTCTATTGTGAAGGTTAGGAATTAACAAAAATTCAGTAACTTGTAAAAAAAACACCAATTTATTATCTTACTGTTTTTAAGGTTTAAAGTCTTGTTCAGGTCTCACTGAGCTGTAATCAAGGTCTTGGCAAGGCTACATTCCCTTCTGGAGGCTCTAGGAGAGAATCCTTTTCATCGCCTTTTCCAACTAGGCCATCTAGATTCTTTGGCTTGTGATTCCTTCATCCATCTTCAAACCAGTAATTATACATTTCTCTGATCATTCTTCCACACTTATATTTCCCTCAAGCTTTCTTCTTTTGCCTCCCTCGTCCACTTTTTAAGATCCATGTGATTATATTGGGTCCATGGGGATAATCTCCCTATCCTGAAGTTAGGTAATCAGCAACCTAAATTCCTCTTTACCATATAATCTAACATATTCACAGGGATTAGGAAATAGACATGGAAATAGTGTGTATGACAGCTTTTTCTGACTACCACAGGCACCATTTATCTTCTATTTGTACCCATTTAATGTACACTTCTCCATGTACCCTAACTAAGAGCCTTGGTTTTTTATAAGGTACATCCTATTTAGCAAGTGCTGGGATTTAGCTCAGTTGGTAGAACGCTGCGCTACAGTCTCTGAGGTCCTAAATTCAATTCCCAGCACCGCAAAAATGGGAGAAGGGGCTGGCAATCCACTCCCAAGGCAATCCCGAAACAGTCGGCCATTGAAAACCCTATGAGGGTTGCTATGAGTGGGATACTGACTCGATGGCACCTAACAACAACAATTTACCAAGTATTACAATGTAATTTTGCTCTCTAGTACTGTGTGACTGAGGAAAACTCTGCTCTGTTTTTCACATGTTTTCTGCTTTATTTCTTAGTCTATGGTCTTCAGTAGCTTGATTGGCTACTGCTCAAATGGGAAAACTGCTACCCAATGTCATGCTGACTTCTCTGCATATCCCTCTCCTTTTTTTTCTTTCAGTACTGGAGTTTGGCCCAGGACCTCACACGTGCTAGACAAGTGCTCCACCACTGAGCTGCACAGCCCTCCCCCAGGTGTTTGTTTAGCTTTTTTTTTGAGACAAGGTCTCACTAAATTGTGCAGGCTGCCTCTGGCCTCATACTTGTGATCCTCTTGCCTCAGCTTTCTGAGTTGCTGAGATTACAGGCATGTGCCATGGTACCCAGCTTCTGCATCTCTATTCTTTCTATGATCTTGACTTCTTAAACTTGTCTTGGCAGCCCTACATAGCTATTTCTGCCTCTCCAATCTTATGAACTTGACTAAAGTCCTACTTGCTTCTCTGACTCTTAAAAGCTACCAAGGGCCTGCCTTCTCAGTCTCTTGCCCTACATCAAGTAATGGTAAATGGCAAAGAGGAAAATATGGAAAGTTGAGTTCAGTTCTGAGAGCTTTCTCCTTTCTCTAGGGTCAGCCTCTCAAGTTCTAGATTCCTTAGCAGCTTTCCAAAGCCTGAAAGAGACATTTCTTTGTACTTCCCAGCTTTTCTGGTTTTTCCCAATGGAGGTTTTGGTTTGGCTACAAGATCTTCCATTATAGTCAGAAGCAGAAGTTCATGACATTCATTTAATCCTTAAAATATATTCTTATTTTGAATGATATATATTTAAAATAAACTTTATTATAAACATAAATCTAAAATGATCAATGGTGTATTCTTTTCTAATATAGCAAACATCTAATATAGAAAACCTCTACTTAGTTTATTAGAAATATACTCAATCTGCATTTATTTACACAGCACTATTGATTATTTCCCCTGTGTGTTTGTCAGCTTGTCATGCTGTGGGGGCCTACGTGTTGCTGTGATGCTGAAAGGTATGCCACTGGTATTTCACATACAAGCAGGGCCACCCATGGTGGACAGGTTTCAGCTGAGCTTCCAGACCAGGACAGACCACGGAAAAGGACCCAGCAGCCCACTCCCAAAACAATTAGCAATTGAAAACCCCATAAGTAGCAGAGAAGCTCAGTCAAATGTAGTGCCAGAATATGTGTCCCTCACAGGCTGGAAGGCGTTCAAGAAATAACTGGAGGAGAGTTGTCTCTACAAAGTAGAGTTGACCTTAATGACAGGAATGGAGTAAAGTTCTTGGGACCTCCAGTTGCTGATATGGCATTACTCAAAATAAGAAACATAGTGGCTGCAACAATGGGCTCAAACATAAAAAGATCAAGTGCATGGTACAGTGTTGGGTAGTGATTTATTCTTTTGTACATAGGGTCTCTATGTGTCAGATCTAACTTGACAGCACCTAACAACAACAAATTTGTTATTTAGACTAGAATCACACAAGTCATGACTTTATTGGTTAATATATAGTTGGTTACTTAGATCATTAGTTATCTTTAAAGTATTTGTTGTTGTTGTTAGGTGCAGTTGAGTGGGTCTAACTCAAAGTGACTGTATGTACAATAGAACGAAATACTACCCAACACTGTGCCAGGCCTGGCACTATTGTCAGTGCTTCTCAGCTATTCATAAGGTTTTCAATGGCTGATTGTTTTGGTAGTGGGTTCCTGGGTCCTTCTCCCAAGCCTACAGCAGCTGGTGTTCCCAGGTGGTCTCCCACCCAAGTACTAACCAGGCGCAACCCTGCTTAGCTTCCAAGATCTGATGGGATTGGATGCCAGGGTGCAGACTTAAAGTATTTAGTCAGTAGTTAGACATAGCACTGGATTTAGCTGTACATACAACCAGCCCTTTGCATGGGAAGTAACAATCTAGGAAACCAGGTAAGATATATAAGGTATGAAGATGATATAAATAGTAACATAATGTGCTGAAATAAGAATAAGGAAAATAGTGCTACAGAGTTAAGATTTTAAAAAATGATTAAGACTCCAGAAGCTGAAGTCACTGATTACATGATAGAACTGGAAGGACCATAGATATCATTTAGTCTGACACCTTAATATTACAGCTGAAGAGATCTTTGGCAATCAATTAAATAACTTTACCTAAATAATACAACTAGGAACTGGGATTTAGCTTAGTTGGTAGAGTGCTGCTCTGTAGTCTCTGAGGTTCCCAGTTCGATTCCCAGCACCGCAAAAATGGGAAAAGGACATGGCAATCCACTCCTGAGGCAATCCAGAAACAATCAGCCATTGAAAACCCTATGAGGGTTGCTATGAGTCGACACAACTGAATGGTACACAACCACAACAAATAATATAACTAATAAGTAAAAGAATGGGACTAGAACTCTGGTGCCCTAATTCTTGGTTCAATGTAATTGCAAAAAGAGATGTACCTTTAAGAGAAAGGAAAAGCTGCACAGGGAAATGGAGAGGTCAGGAATATAATATAATCAATATATGCTTACCAGACAACAGAGGTTTAGTTGTAGCAAATTACTTATATTGAAGAGAGGTAGAAACTACACTTAAAGGAATAGGGAGTGAAGTTATGGAGAACTTAGATTGCCAGGCTGAATTTACTCAATGGGAATCATGAGAGGGTTTGGGTAGATGTATGATGAAACTGCTTTACAATAAGATTAATTCTAGAGTAGAACTTATTGTGGCAAATGTGGGAAGGACAGTAAGGGAAGGAGACCAGTGACGAGTTTTTAGTGATCAAGATGTGCAGTGATGGTGAAGGTAACAGAAAAGAGAAGTATGAGAGAGTTTGAAGGGAGACTCACCAAGATTTTAGGAAATAGGTGTGAGGAGAGATCATGATCAATTTGCACCAAGTTTGAAGTTTGAAGGTAGGATACTACATTTATATAGAGAGAGAGCTTAGGGAAAAGATTAGTCTAGAAGTTTAACTCTGACTATCATAAAAATTATTATCTATTGTCTATCTTTACCAAGCTATAAAATCTAACTAACTTCCTTTTCAAATTTTTAGATCAATAGAGCTAAGTCCAATTTTCTTCCTTAGCTCACTATACCACAGTGGATTCCAAATAATAAATAACGAATAAATTTTGAGCATGTATTACTATATCATAGGCACTATACAAGGTATTTTACACATACTGGCTCATTTAATCCTCACAATCATTCTATAAGGTACCATCATTACCTTCTCTTACAGATGAGGAAAGTGAGACAGAGAGGCTCTGACATTTGCCCAATGTCATACAGCTAGTTAGCAGCAGAACCAGGATACAAACTCAAGCAATCTAGCTCTCCTTAGCCAATATACTGGTTTCATATCTAACATGTAGGACATCTTAGCAAATAATCACACTAAAATGGTTTTAGGATTAAATTCTCCATCCTACAAAGCAATCTGGGGAGATTTTAATGTACTTACTTGTAATGTATTTGTATCCCATACTTTCAGGGTTTTATCAAATGAGCTTGATGTGAACATGCCTGTGTCATGAGGATACCATTGAACAGTCTCCACACTGTATTTGTGAACATCAGGGTGGTTTCTAAAAAAAAGCAATCAAAATTGAAAGATAAATCATTTAGGTAACTTTTAAAACTGGTACTATATTAAGAACAAGCAGCAGTCTCAGGAAGGATGATACAGATTGCTGCACCATGATCAGAAGCCTATATGCTAGCTTTCAGAAGGAGAGGACATCCAGGTACCTCTAGATTCAGGGTTCCATAGAATGATATGGAGGCCTGCTTTCTCCTTAGGTTCGTAATATAGACAATTTCCCATTGTTGTATTATACATAGCCTGAAGGGACTGGCCAGCTGCACTGGACTTCTTTCATCTTGGAGGTGGCAGTGGTCTGCTCTTAGTAGAAGAGATACTCTTTTGGTTTGGGACTTGCTTTTCTCAAGTATTATTCTATTAGCACTACGAATATTAGAATTGTTCAATGCCTCACCCATGTCCTTGGTATTTCACACATTGCTTCTTATCAAGGAATTTATAATAAAAGAATGCAATTGGTGGACACCAATGGGATTCATCACCTATAGAATCACGATCTGTTGAAGACTCAGTTATGATATCAGCTACAATATATCACCTAGATGAAGCTGTTCTGTCTTGTATGATGCAACACATGCTGTAAACCAGTGATCAACATAGTTCATGTGTTATCTTACTAAATCTTATTTCAAACTAGTTGTTAAGAGATACTTATGACACAATGACGGAAATCTGAATACTGGTTGGGTATTTAATGCCAAGAATTACCACATATGTGAGATAGTGGTACTGTGGTTATGCTTACAAAAAATCCTTATGCTTTGGAGATGAAAACAAATAATTATGGATGAAAATATGTTTGCTAAGATTTACTTCAAAATATTCCTGAGGGTGGCTGGGTATCAGGTAGAGATGAAACAAGATTGCTTATGACTAACAATTGTTGAAGTTGAATGATGGGTACACACTTCACTGTACTACTTGCTACTTTTGTATATGTGAGAAATTTTCCATAATAAAACAAGCAAAAACAAATGGAAGACTACTGCAACCCTATGCAGACAGAATCATCATGGGTTATGATTTCCAAAAGTGAAGGCTTGAGTCCCAATACTAGATAAAAGACCCTAAACATCTATGGTGCTAATTGAAGGAATGACAACATGAAGCAAAGTCTTAAATGCCAGCCCTGCCCTTGAGACAGGTGCAAAAATACTAGGACTACAGTGCCTACCCATGTTTCTTTTCTTTTTGTCATAAATAGTTAAATATTTTAACTAACTTTCTTTCTTTCTACTGTTATCTCCATTATTTTAAGGTATAGCTTAGCTATATAATTGAGCCCACAGGTTGCAGAATACTGATATAGGTCTTGTAAGAATAGTGGGAAAATGGATATTATCTTGAGTTGGAGCTGGATATAATGGCTAAAGAGACTCTGGATTATCACCAGTTGTGGGAGAGGATGATTAACTTGTTTGCTGTATAGTGGACCCTTCATTAGGTTAGGCTGAGATTTTGTTTTTTAAAAAAGGGGTCAGTATGAGAAGAAAGGTCCATATGGAGGTTGGACTGCCAAATGAGTGGATGGTAGTAGACATGTGCCTTTTTTTCTTGGCTGCCAAGCATTCAAACTCCTTCTATTTGAGAAGGAACATTTGCTGAAAAAGCAAGGTCTTGCCTTTTGTTACAGAAGGCAAGGGACTCTGGACATTCTCTTTTCCTCCTCTGTGGCATCAAGGGCAAGGATATGTGTCCTGGACTTTACTGAGTCTGCTCAAGACTCCAAATCTTCAGGTAGGTCCCAGTGAGAATTAGCAATTATTCATAGCTGTGGAGTTGAGTCTTTGTTCGTGACATGTAGCAAAACTCAAAGGAAATTGTTCTTGTGGTGTGACCTTGCTTCTGCTCATTTTTTAAGTTTGATTGTTCTATCTTCCTCACAGTTACATGAGGAACTTCCAGTAAGTTTCTGATTAAAATAAGCAGAATCAATTTGAATATGTTCCTAAGAATTTTGACTTCTACAGATTTTTCCAATGATACTAGTTTTACATAAAACAAGTTTTTAATCTAGTAATTACAAATAAAAAGGCTCATCTAAATTTTCAATTTAAATTTTAAAGTAAGACAAAACATTGTATAATTCTCTTACTATGTATTTTTTTATTCTTACTCATATTTTACAACTATTTTGATAGAAGAAAGGAACCTTACTAGTGCTCAAGCACAAATTAACTATATTAACAATAAATATCAGAAAATAGTCTATGCCATTTTAAGTTTTACTGAAATTATTTTTGAAAATTATATTATAAAATATTCTGACATAAAATGCTATTTTAGCTAATTTTGTAAGATGCCCACTATATGCCCATTTTCAAATTCAAAGTCATACTTTTAAAGATAGAGTTTGAACCTAAGAATAAAGTCATAGTAAAATAAGAATGAAACACTAAACATTCACTTATGCCGCACGTAATCACTCAGAAAAACATCATAAAGCAGATGGAATATATGCAAATACTATTTTGCTACATAATAATGTCAAACTGTTAGCTAAGATAAAATCAGGGCTGGGATTTAGCTGAGTTGGTAGAGCGCCACTCTGCAGTCTCTGGGGTCCCAGGTTTGACTCCCAGCACCACAATAATGGGAGAAGGTAATTCCGAAATAATCAGCCATTGAAAACCCTATGAGGATTGCTATGAGTCAACACGACTTGATGGCACCTAACAACAACAACAAGATAAAATAAGAACATTACTGTTACTGTCTTACATAATACAATTTAGATTTTTTGATTTAAGGGTGAAGGAAAGAGTATAAATGGTCTGTTGTTGTTGTTGTTAGCTGCCTTTGAGCCATAACAATCCTCATAGGGTTTTCAATGGCTGATTGTTTCAGGATTGCTTAGGGAGTGGACTGCCCTATCCTTCTGTTTTTGTGGTGCTGGGGATAGAACCCAGGTCCTCAGAGAGTGCACCATGGCACTCTATCAACCGAGCTAAACCCCAGCCCTATAAATGGTCTAAGCCTCTTAAAAAGCAAGTATCAGAGTACTTGAGATGACATCTTATTTGGGACCAAGTTTTTCTTTAACTATCTTTCTTTCCATTTACACAGTGCTTTTGTAGTTTTGAATACATTTTACAAAATATTTCATTTAGTTATCACAGAAACCTTGTAAGAATGATAGGGCAAGTATTATGACTTCTAAAATAAGATAATCTGAAGTTCAGACAGATTAATGATTTTCCTAAATCTGTTTACAAAGTGAAGCACCAGAGCCAAGGCACAATTGTAAATCTCACGAATACAGACTGAAGACTCTATTCTAGTACTCTGGAAATTGCTTTAATAAAGAGTAATTGTTGATGTTAATGTTTATGAAGTTTCCTCTCTCAAAAGCACTTTCTCAGCACCTATTTTCTCTGTTAATGCAAAGGTGTGTTCAACAGCAGATCAGATACAGGTGACAAGAAAGAATTAAATGACCATTATGAAACCATTACTACAAAGTCACAAAACAAGTTATCAGAAACTTAGAAATAATTCTCCTAAGACTGGTAAGATAGTAAAGAATAGCCAGAGAAGTTAAGGCAAATACACATATGTTTTTAAGTTAAGTATCTTTGACTAAGTAGAGAGATAAGAAAGGTGGGTGTGTGCGGGGGCAGGTAAAGGGACTGACTGACTGTACCTTTGTTATATCTAGCTCTTAATCTTTTTCCATTACTATTAGTTGAAAAATCTAATTTGTATTTACAATTAGTCTTTATAAAGATTCAGGAATGTTCTGCACATGTTGTTGTTGTTGTTAGGTGCCATCCAGTTGAGTCTGACTCACAGCGACCCTGTGTTCCACAGAATGAAACACTTCCTGATACTGTGCCATGCCCGTCACTATGTCAATGCTTCTCTGCTATGCATAGGGTTTTTAATAGCCAGTTGCTTCTGGAGTGGATTGCCATGTACTTCTCCCATTTTTGTTCTTCAGGTATAGAAGAAAAAAGACATAATCAAAAGATTTAAAAATAAAAAAAACCCTTTTGGAAACTGACACAAAAACTGTTTGGGGGAAATCACATCATTAAAAAAACTCCCATACTTCAATTTCGGTTATTTTCAAGAATGCATCTAGGGATACCCAAGTAAACAGATCATTTAAACGATTTGCTTAAGACATTTATATGACTGCTATTTTTATGGTTTGCATTTGATACAAAAACTACTCAGCTGTCTACAAATTCATGAATTACATTTTAAAATACACACCTGCCAATGGAACACACTGCTTTACATGTGTAACAAGGTTGTCTGCTGGAGTTCTCAAGGTCATAAAGTACAATCACACCATCTGAACCACCTGATAACATGCTGATAATAAAAAGTTCATATTAATTTATCATTTTATGAAGTTCATTTTTTCATGATTATTTCTGAATATTGAACATACACAGCCAAATGTATTCAGATTAGAAATACAGAGCTAATCCTAATACAGACTTAAATAAACTAAAATTTTAAATATTTGTAGAAAAGTTAATATAGAAAATTTCAGTCTGTGATCATTTAATGTTTACCTTTATGATTCTAAAAGGATAGTAGAAATAAGATGGCAGAACAATATCTCTTATTTAAGAAAGTAAAGCATTACGTGGTTATTTTATTTCATTTTACTCTTCTGTGGTGCTTGGTGGTTGAATCCAGTGCCTTGCACATACTTTTCAAGTGCTCTACCACTGGGCTGGACCCCAGCCTTTTTTTTAATTTTTATTTTGAGCTAGGATCTTGCTAAGTTATGTGGGCTGCCTCTGGCCTCAAACTTGTGGTTCTCCTGCCTCCACTTCCCAAGTTGCTGGGATTATAGGAGTTTGCCATTGAGTCTGGTTGAAAGTTATTTTAAATGTCATAATTATATCTGTGCTAAATGAAAATGGAATTAGACAGAGCTGCTGATACTAGCTATATGACCGTGGGCAAGTAACATTACCTGTATAACCCTTTCAACATTTGTTGTTTTTTTTTAAAAAAGGGAGAGGCAGTGCATTTTCACCGAAATTACAAAGGTGATGTGATGATAAAAGTATCAAGTTCTTTCTACAGTAACTTCTTTCCTTCTCTTATGAATGAATTCACTCATTTCATTCAACTTTAACTGAGCACCTACAGTACATAAAGTATTCTGCTAATAAACTGTGAATAGACAGGGATGGCTCCTTGCCTCCCAGAATTGTATAATCTAGTAGGAAAGAGATGCAGTACACATAATCACACAAATTTTTAGTTGTAATCAGGATCATTGTGACAATAATTGACTTTTATTCAGCTTGGGGATTCAAGGACCATTTTCGTGATTGATTTAAACTAGCACCTGAAGGAGAAATTGGAATTAGCTAGATGGGATGTGAAAGTAACAGTCCAGACTCATTGTAGGAACTGTAAGAAGGAATGTATTGATGGACAAGTGTAGAAGGGAGAGTGTTTAGAGATTAGAGGTCAAGGAGCCAAACCATTCATAGTCTTAATTTTGACAGTATAAAAAGAGGGTGGTAAAAATGAATGCCCACAGCCATAGGCCTGTGGCATCCGATTCTGTCAGATCTCGGAAGCTAAGCAGGGTCAGACCTGGTTAGTACTTGGATGAGAGACTGCCTGGGAACACCAGGTGCTGTAGGCTTGGGAGATGGATCTGGCAACCCACTCCCAAAAACCAATCCACCATGGAAAACCCTATGAACAGCAGAGAAGTACTGACAATAGTGTTTCACCTGTTGTACGCAGGGTTGCTATGAGTCAGATACTGACTCGATGGCACCTAACAACAAAAGTGAGTATCAGTTTTGGGAAACAATTATCTTTCAAACTGGTCAATTATATTGTTAGAACTTGTAAAATTATTCTATTCAAAAACTTTATAATTTCTAAAAAAGGTAACATGTAAGCATAAATACTAAAACAAAACTCCCTTACATTAATTGAACTTAATTTACAAAAATAACTTATAAGATATTCTTGGTATTTCATATACTTTAACCTGTTTCTTATCTGTATCTATCTCGATGATTATGTTACTGTTTTTTTGCATTATATGCTTTTCCATATGATTTTGTTTTTCCATAAAATTATCTGAAATTATTTTTGAATTTGAAGTTGCTGCCATGTTTAAATTGACTTCCCTGAAAACCATATTTTCAATTTAGAAAACAATAGGTGGTGAAGTATCATACATTCTGGAATCTAATCTGTACCCTTTCAACAGTTTTGGAGGGCCCAGTTAGTCCCTGGATGGGAGACTGCCTAGGAACACCAGGTGCTGAAGGCTTTGAAGAAGGACCTGGCAACCCACTCCCAAAAAACAGTCACTGAGCTGAATCAAAATTATAAGAAGGAAAAATCCTATTCAAAGGTCGGATCAAAATAAAAGAGGAAAAAAAAAAAAGATAAGAATGGTGTCAACATAAATGGTCTAGAAAATGCATGCAATTGTTCTAACAAGATAAAAACAAAGACCACCACAGGAAAAGTTTCTGTCTTAAACAGAACTGGAACCCAAAGACATATAGAAAAATATTACCAAGTAAAAGATAGAGAGGACTTAGATGGGGAGGGGGGAGGGGGGAAGCATATGGGAGGATAAGGGGGAACCTATATGAATAATGTACATCAAAATGCATATATGGAAATGTCACAATGAAAAGCATGTCAGAATGAATCACATTAAGGTGTACATTAAAAATTTCCAATAAAAATAAAAAAGAAAGAAAAAAGAAAAACCAATCAGCTACCGAAAACCCTATGAATAGCAGAGAAGCACAATAGTGTTTCATCTGTTGTACATAGGGTCCCTATGAGTTGGACACAGACTCCATGGCACCTAACAACAATAATAAATTAGGTCTTGTGTTGCTGTCCCTCTAGTCATTCTGGTTGTCTGATTTCATTTCTGGTAGATTCGTAAAGAAGGGCTAATGTGAATAAAACTCCCTGAATTTCTGCATGTTAATGACAATTTGGTTGCCTTTTTGAATTTGAAAATCAGTTTGGCTAGAAATAAATTCTTGACTCCCTGAGCATATTAGATTAAAAAACTTTATCTCTTTGGGCATAAAGCCCACAATCAAAGTTTGGTGATAATATGATTTACCAGCCTTTTCCCCAGTTTCAGATCTCATTGATAAGTAACAAACTTTTCTTGAATTATAGTTTTAATACTTATTCTCTCTTGCTTGGTACTTTTCTCTGGGAACATCAATTACACGTATGCTGGATCTACCCAACTACATTTTAAATCTCTTTCCGCTCTTCCTTTCCTTCTGAGCAAAACATAATTAAATATAGAGCATGTGCCGTAATGTGCCCCTCGATGACACAAACACATGGCTCTTCCTGCTCCTCCCTTACACTGTGTGCGTCATGATACAGTAGACTTACATTCTGGTACAATCTCCTTATCTTGTTGTGAACCCCTTACAAACAGTTCATGAACTAAGAGCACGTACTGATTTGTTTACAGACTTGTTTAAGAGAAATTCAATACCAGTTTGTAGAACAATTACCGTTCTAAAATTTGACTATGACCAACAAAGAGAGATAGCAAATAATGCCCTACTTAGTTTTTAAAAAAATTCAACATCTGTTTTATTTAAACATTTTTGTGATTCAGTCACTGAAATAAGCATATATAAATATTTTTAAAATTTAACAACTACAATTTTTATTTTGATCAATAAAATATATGAACACAGCTAAGAGATACATGTGTACAGCAATGAATTCCAAAAACATTTCTGATTCACACTTTGTGTAATATGGTTGTTTTCTTTTAACCATGGCACTATAAAGGCATCATCAATGTAAAACAATTATTTTTAAAGTTTAACTTTTTAAATGAACTTAATTGGTACTTATAATGTGAGATGTCTTGCTTCTATTCGAGTATCTCCCAAAAGTTTTCCTTTGAGTCTATTAGTTGGATGAAAAATTTGAACCATTATTGAAATTAACTGACTTTCTATTTGAAGTAGCCAATGGCATGAACATTATTTAACTGTGAAGTTAATATTTTGCTATAGAGTGACCTTATTAAGAGATGGCTTTGTACTTTTATACAGACAAGAAAACATGGTATTAAAGGTGAAGTTAATGCAGAATAACTTAGAAAATACAAAAGAAAATTTAAGCTATACCAAGTGATACACAAAAATATCTTTTGCAGTTGAACCTGTTACAATGCAATTTTTGAATGCTGTTGGTAGGTTCCTTTGAGTTGGGTCCCACTCATAGTGAACCTCAGTTTTCAATGGTTGATTGTTTTGGGAGTGGATTGCCACACCCTTCTCCCATTTTTGCAGTTCTGGGGATCAAACCTGGGTCCTCAGAAAGTATGAAGCAGCACTCTACCAACTGAGCTAAAGCCCAGCCCAATTTTTGAATTATTGTTGTTGTTGTTAGGTGCCGTCCAGTCGTGTCTGACTCATAGCGACCCTCATAGGGTTTTCAATGGCTGACTGTTTCGAGATTGCCTTGAGAGTGGATTGCCAGGTCCTTCTCCCATTTTTGCGATGCTGGGAATTGAACTCAGGACCCCAGAGACTGCAGCGCAGCGCTCTACCAACTGAGCTAAATCCCAGCCTGTCAATTTTTGAATGGTCTTCTTAAAATAACATCTAATTTTAGAAGGAAATGCTTCTTCACTAGATTGTGCATTCTGGTTTTTATTTTGGTTTTCAGTGATATCGCTACAGCATTCATGATTGATGGTAAATATTAACAGATATTTTGAATAAATTAAATATATATTTATTTTCTTAAGGAAAAGACCAATATTTGATTTTATATTAAGCATACATTTTCAAAAGCTGGGCATGGTGGTGTACACCTGTAATCCCAGCACTTGGGGAGTTGAGGCAAAAGGACTGATGAAAGTTTGAGGCCAGCTTGCTCTACATAGCAAATTCCAGGCCAGCCAGAGCTACATAGTGAAGATTTGTCTCAAAAATATATTTTCATCTATATTTCTCTCTTTGCTATCAAAAAGGTTTCATGGAAAATATGTCTTAGCAAACACTGAAACAAAGAGTTGTAGTTTTTGCCATGTAATAAAGGGGAAAACGACTATAGCAAGGGACTTCAGACTTTTCTCTACATAGTGTATAAAAATTCTCTTCAGCCTATATTTCTCAAACACACTTAACACACATATAATTTATAATTCCCCACATTTCCTACTAACTGTGCCAATTGGTAGTCTACTGACTTCATATAATAATCACTGTATCAAATGGCTTCCTGGAGTATTAAGTATTTTCCTCACCCAGAACCCAAAGAAATTGGCTCTCTCTTCTACCTCACATCTGCATATATTTTATAAGAGAGTGCCCCACAGTTATTCTTGAATATGATAAAATGTTATGTTAAGAATAAGAAGAAAAGAATAATGCTGATCATATTTTGGATTTAGCCATGTACCATTTATTGCACATGCTTGTCATATACTATTAGATGAGACCATGGCAGAAGCTGGAAGTAAAAGATGAAATTTTATCAAGTCTATACTGGTTTAGTTAATGTAATTAATAATAATAACACTTCATTATAAAATAAAAATTCTGGGACAAATGCTAAACATACAATAACATAACAAGCTATTTAGTTGCTGAGTGCTATGGCACGTGCCTATAAACCCAGCATCTCAGAAGGCAGGAGGATTTCAAGTTTGAGGCCATAGGCAGCCTGTGTACCTCAATGAGACTCTAACTCAAGATAAAAACATAAAAAATGGGATTAGAGTACAGCCCAGTAGTAGATCACTTGCAAAGCATGCGCAAAGCCCTGGGCAACCCCAAGTACCACAAAAACAAACAAACAAACAAGAAAACAACAAACCTATTTTCTTTAGTTATTTTTATACATAGTCTAATTGTAGACCCTCATGAAGGGTTTGAACTTTCTTTCCCTCCTTCCTTTCTTTCTGTGCTAGGGATTGAACCCAGAGCCTTGTACATGCTAAGCACATACTCTACTATGGAGCTATACTTACTGCCTCTGAACTTTCTTACAAGAGTAAATGTAGTGTCACAATGAGTTGTGATTAAGGGAATATGTTCAGATTTGCACAGTTATTCTGTGGACAATGAATTGAAAGAAGTAAAAGTATATGAGACTGCTCTTGATCTTACAGAATATCTAAATTATTCCTAACAAACTTCTTAGGTAGGTATTATTGTTCCCACTGCATAACTAAGGCAACTGAGAATTTGAAAGGCTAGGTAAATTATTCAATGTCAAGAAAGTAAGTGGTGGCCGGGCATGGTGGTGCACGCCTGCAATCCCAGTGGCTCGGGAGGCAGAGGCGGGAGGATCGCAAGTTCGAGACCAGAGGCAGTCTGCGTAATTTAGCGAGACCCTGTCTCAAAAAAGTTAAAAAAAAAAAAAAATGGGCTGAGGTGCAGCTCAGTGGTCCTGGGTTCAACCCCCAGTACTGCCAAAAAAAAAAAAAAAAAAAAAAAAAAAAAAAAAAAAAAAAAAAAAGAAAGTAAGTGGTAAAGTCTGGAAAAAACTCAAATATAGTTGTGTTTGTTACAAGCTTAATTCTCCAAAAAAATATTTTTGCTTTTGATATTTGTATTCCCATTAGGCACCTTGAAAGCAGCAAGTCTGTTTTAAAATACCACCTAAAGTCATATCGCAGCACTTAAAAGCCTTCTGCATTCAAAATAAGTTCAACATTTACTGACACAATAGTAAATATATTTGTGCTGAAGTAGTTTGAAAATGTGTAATTGGCAACATTTTGTACGTTTGGTGTGCTTTACTTGAAATCAATAATGTCAGTCTAAGACATACTACAATTTAAAACTTTTACTTATTTTTTTGAAACTTCTACTAATTAATCTGCAAAGACAAGATTTCAATGTATCTCATTTAGGAAGAAAACTGATAATATAAGTATAATAAACTTACTATCTCCCTTCAACAGGTTCAATGTCAAGAGTGTTAACTCCACTGTCGTGGATTCTTTCAACATCTCTGTCTTTGTTTAACTCCAGTCCCAGTACCCTTTAAAAATTAAAAGGGAGAAAAAGAGAGATAAAACTTAACAATAAGAAAGTGACAACATAAATTCCTTATTTCATCAAGATCACATATAGAACAAAATCACAAATAATGCTTGAATTTTCTACTACACAAAGGTATTTAAATTTGTAAAGACTTTCTATAAACTTTAAAAATATCAACAGCACTAATAGTTGCATGCAAAAATTTCTACCTGAAGCATTGTTAAACTTTATTTGAAGATTTTATTAAGTTTTTAAAAAGATATTTAGAGACACATTTTCATGAACAAGAAATTCTGACAACTTAAACTTAACTGAGGACACCCAGTGGACAAAAGCTTAAATTACAGGATTAAAAACATTTCTTAGGTAGAAACACAAAAATGATACACTCAATGCAATAGTGAAACATATTTAAATAAAGTGAATATTTTCATCAGAATTCTGATCCCAAGAGGCTGTGACCAATAACTATTGATTTTTTTTTTTAGCTGTCTTCTAACTTCTGAGCCCAGCCTTGGGCCCAAACATGGAAGTGTGTGTGGAAGAACAGAGCCCATTGTTTCTAGCAGGAGAATATTAACAGAGAATTTCAGAAAATTGAGAAATATCAGAGAAATCACAGAAGGGACAGAGTTCAGGAAAGAAACCCTATAAAACTGTTTATGAACTCAAGAACTCATCCCACAGTGCAACGTGCATGGATTTAATCCTGAATAGCACACAAAAAGATTTTAAAGACTGAACTAACCACCACTCAAGTCAGTGACTGATGACTGACACACCCCTGAGGCAGATTTGAATAAGCTTTGAAAACTGAAATGATGTTGAAACCATAGCCTACATGAAAAGTGATCAAAAATACATTGAATGTATACATTTAAAAAAATCATTATAGTAAAAGAACTATTGCCATTGTTTGTTGTTTTTGTTAGGTGCCATCAAGTCGGTATCAGACTCATAGAGACCCTCATAGGGTTTTCCATGGCAGACTGTTTCAGGATTGCCTTGACAGTAGATTGCCAGGTCTTTCTCCCATTTTTGTGGTGCTGGGAATTGAACTTGGGACCTCAGAGACCGCAGGGCAGCGCTCTACCAACTGAGCTAAATCCCAGCCCAAAAATATTCTCCCTGGCTTTGAACACATTTACCCCATTCTTCTGGCAATTTCTGAAGGTGTTCTGGAAGTCCCCTTTTGTGAGTGTCTTCAGTTGCACCACCATGGTTACTTTGATGGCCTGAATCAACTGAAAAAGTTTACATTTCATGATCATTTGACGTTAGGGAAATCCCAGAAGTCATATAGTGCCAGATCCAGTGAATAAGGTGGATGAGGACACACTATAATGCTTCTGTTTAACAGAATTCAACATACCAGAAATGTCTGTGATCCATGATTTAGGGTTACTTAAACACATCTCTCAGGCTGGGATTTAGCTCAGTGGGTAGAGTGCTGCGCTGCAGTCTCTGAGGTCCCGAGTTCAATTCCCAGCACCGCAAAAATGGGAGAAGGGCCTGGCAATCCACTCCCAAGGCAATCCCGAAACAGCCATTGAAAACCCTATGAGGGTCGCTATGAGTCGGATACGACTCGACGGCACCTGACAACAACAACAACAACAACAACAAACACATCTCTCAACCATCGCTCACAACTGAATGACTACACCAAAGGACATGAAAACTGTCATACACTGTTATCAATGTTTGATGCTCCACTTGCCAATCCCCTTTTTGAAAGAATCCTTGCTTTTCCATTATGGTACTCAGAAGCATCATTAACTGTGTATTTTGATCACATCTTGTATGCATAGGAACTTGTAGCCTGAACCACACCTTTTCAATTGCCTACTAAAACAATAACATCAACATTCCTCATAGATTGAAACAAGACTGTAAGTCTCATAATGTTGTTTTTGTTAGGTACTTGGAGTTGGTGTCTGACTCATAGGGAGCCTATGTGCAACAGACAAAACAGTATTGCCAGTGCTTCTCTGTGATTCATAGAGTTTTCAACGGCTGATTGTTTTTTGGGAGTGGGTTACCAGGTCCTTCTCCCAAGCTTATAGCACCTGCTGTTCCCAGATGGTCTCCTATCCTAGTACTAACCAGGTCTGACCCTGCTTAGCTTCTAAGATCTGACAGCACTGGGCACCACAGTGGAATGGCTGCAGGCTAGCCTCATAATGTTGTTGTTGTTAGATGCCGTCGAGTCGGTATCAGTCTCAGAGTACTTAAAATATCCAGGATACAATCTAAAATTATTCTACATGTGAACAACCATGAAAATTTCAGCTGGCATAGAAAAAGACTATAGAAACCAAAGCTAATAGGACTTTGAGATTATTTAACAAAAATGTCAAGGGAGACATGATGAAATGCTTGAGGAAGTGATCGTGAGCACACTTGAAACAAACATTAAAACAGAAAGTCTCAGTAAGGAAAGTGAAGAACTAAATGGATAAGTATGATTGGTCATGCTTATGTATGCTTTTTATATATGTACATATGTATAGATTTTTTTCTTCGTTTTAAGTTAGACTTAACTCCCACATGAGTGAAAGCATATGGTATTTCTTTTTTGGAGACTGGGTTGTTTCACTTACGATGATGTTCTGCATTCATCCATTTTGCTATACATGACAATTTCATTTTTCTTTATTGCTGAGTAATATTCTATTGGGTATATATACCACAACTTTTCAATTTACTCCTCTGTTGATGGACATCTTGGTTGAATCCATACCCTTGTGATTGTGAAGAGTGCTACATTAAATATGGAAGTGCAGGGGTCCCTGTGATATGATGACTTATCTCCCTTTGGGTATATTCCCAGGAGTGGTATAGCTAGGTCATATGCCAGTCCTATTCTTAGTTTTCTAAGGTACCTCCATATTGATTTCCAAAGTGGCTGAACTAATTTACAATCCTACTAGCAGGGTAAAAGGGTTCCTTTTCCTCTGCACCCTCACCAGCATTTGTTATTATTTGTTTTGTTAATCTTGGCCATTCTTACTGGAGTGAGATGTAATCTCAGTGTTGTTTAAGCAGAGTAGAAAGAAGGGGGAGGGGATCAGTGGGTGGGAGTGGAAGTTGGGGAATAGGGGAAAGGGAAGTGAAATAAAGTAGAGAGATGGGGGAGGAAAACCTCAAAATATATGATACAGCTATATGAATATATGGGGAAAAAATAGGGGAAAGGGAAAAAATGAATGAGAATATAACCCACAATCTCATGCAATTTTTATTACATATTAATTAAAATTCCTACTTTTTTCTTTTCTTCTCTTCAGTTTATATGGCTCTGTAAAATATGTAAGTTGGTGAATGTGTGAGCATAGTGATTTAATAGTTGCATAATGGATATAGCAAAAGACTTATTACTCTGGGGTTTAGCTCAACTGGTAAAGTGCTGGTCTACGATGGGGACCTGGGTTTGATCTCCAGCACTACATTAAAATGGAAGGACCTGGCAGCCCATTCCTGAAATAATCCCAAACAATCAGCCATTGAAAATCCTATGAGTAGCAGGGAAGTATTGATAAAGTGCCAAGTGTGGCACAGTGTCAGAGAGTGTTTCATTCTGTTGTACATAGGGTCACTATGAGTCAGACATGATTCCACAGCACCTAACAACAACAACAACTACCCCACAAACATTTATAAATAATAAAAAGACAACCAAATGGAAACTTCAGAACTTGTCAATATAAAATTATTTTAACTTAACGGACTCAATAGTAGATTAGAACAAAGGAAACAATCAGTGAAAGACAGATTAATGCAATGACACAAGCTACCACTGGGTGAAAAAGATTGGGAGAAGGGTGAGAACAGAGCCCCAAGACAGAGAGACAATTAAAACAGGACAAAGATTTATGCATTGGAGTTCTAGAAAGAGAAAGCATGATGTTGAAAAAATATTGGGAAAAAATTGCTGAAAACTTGCCAATTTGCCAAAGACATAAATTTATAAATTCAAAAATGATGAGATGTCATTTCTAAGATTAGGTTACAAAAAGAGTCTGGCTTCCATCTTGCTCTCTTAGTTGTCTGCTTTAATGGAAGCCTGTTGTCATGCTGTGCTCTACCCTATGAGAATGTTACAAGACAAGGAATTGAGGGAGGCATCTGACAAAAAACAATGAAAAACTGAATCCTATCTACAATCACTATAGGGAGTTTGGAAGCAGATCTTTCTCTAGTCAACTCTTGAGATGACTAACAGCCCCATCCATTATCTTTTTTTTTTTTTAATTTTTCTGCAGTGCTAGGGATTGATTGGAATGTCTTGTGTATGTTAAACTAGTACTGTCCCACTAAACTACATCTCCAGCCTTCCCCATCCCTTTTTGTTTGTTTTCTTTTGAGAAAGGCTTTCACTATATAGACCAGACCAGGCTGGCCTTGAACTCTCAATCCTCTTGCTTCCGCCTCCTGACTATTGGGATTATAGACGTGTACCACCATGCCCACACCTACTGATTATTTTTTACTGTAGTCTTGTGAAGAATATTGAGGAAGAGAGAGGACTCTGTTAAGATACCTACAGATTATTGACAGGTTTGTTTCTTCTGAAATAGGGTTTTCCTATATAGTCCAAGCTGGCCTTCAACTTGTGATCCCTTTGCCTCTGCCTTCTGAGTGCTGGAATTACAGGTGTGTGCCACCATGTCTGGCATGATTCTTGACATTTCGAGCTTATGAGATAATACCATAATTCTTTTAGTTGTTTAGCTGCTAAGTCTGAGGTATTGTGTTACCTAGCTAATGAAAAGTCCTGAACAGCTGAGTTCTACCTTTGGGTTACTAGAATGAACCATACTCATCAGTTTGTCAACAAGGAAATTATGTTCCTTTTCTCCCTATCAATTTATATTTCTTGAAAAAATTGTTAATGTTAGTAGTCCCACTTCCTTTTCTTCTCTCTGTTACTCTTCAACTCACTAAAATCTTATGCCTAGCATTTCTTTGAAACAGCTCCCCAGGAGGTCATTAGAGATTACTGCATTGATCAAATGCAGTATACACTTTTAATTCCTCCTTAGTTTCTCATATTTATTGAATGTCTGTTATTCACATAACAGTTATCAAACTTTTACCATGTACCAAAAATCTCTTTTAGGCTCAGAAACAGATCTCTCTTCCTCTTAAGGGTTAAGAAGACAATATAGTAGTAAAATATATAATATAATTTCAATAGTAATATATGGGGGGGAGTAAAGAAGGGTAATGGGATAAAGAACTACTGAGAGCAAAGGAGGAGTTAGAGGGCAGTATCTGACATATCTGATGGCTCCCTCTTCAATTACTGCCTTCCTTCAGCATTTGTGACATCTCATCTCCCTGGTTTTCCTTCTACCCTTTTGAGTTACTCATCATCAGCTCCTCTGCAGTCTCCTTCTGCCTAACCTTAAAGATGGATGTTTCTCAGGTTTTTTCTGTTAAACTGCTTTTCTTCTTATTCTTACTAATAGTGTCTGGGTGATCTCATCTCTTCCTCATGACTTCATGTTTATATTACATTAAACAAGATTAAACAAGAGTAGAGCCCCTAGTACCTCCATTTGCTGATGTGACATGACGCAAAATGAGAAAAAGCACAGTAGCTGCAACAGTGGGCCCAAACATAAAAAGATTGTGTGTAGGCACAATATAGGGTAGAACTCTGTTCTGTTGAAAATTGGGTCACTGAGAGTTAGACCCGACCTGACAGCACCTAGCAACAACAAATTTTCCTGAGCATAAAATTCATATTTGCAACCACGTCCTCTACTCTCAAAGTAAATATCTCCACAGGTTCCTCAAATCAGCATAGGCAAAATTAAAACTTGTTTCTCTATTGTAAAATCTTATCTCAGAGTATGCCACAAACATTCAACTTTCCACATAAAGCACGTACTTATCTGGGAATAATTACTGATTCTTCCTTTTTCATCATTCACTTAGCCAATCAATTTCCTTGACTCTTACATACTTTCCCAACATCTTTATTCTCTTCATGCCACTTGCCACCTCCCTTGGGGGCATCAGGCTTCCATCAACTCTGTCCTGGAAAACTGCAAGTTTATCTAACTTGGCTCCCATTCGTGCTCTCAGCTTCAATCTATTCTCCGAGCAGAAGGAAAGATACAATAGTTGTAACCTTATTCACATCTTAATCTTCACACTTTTAGACAAGCACACAAGGGTCTTCCTCGTGTAGGTTCTGTCTACTTCTCCAACTCCACCATTAGTCAATGTCCCCCGACCCTAACTCTGTGCTCCAGCCATTGGTCCAGATTTTAACTGCTCTGTTAAAGGGAAAAGTAAGGTTTTCCTTACCTCCGTGTGGACACCGCTCTCCGGAAGCGAAGAGGGTCCTCCAAACCCGTTTGTTGAGCACACAAAAACCCCAACATCACCTTTCCTCACACCAGCCTCAGCACTAGACGCCGCCATGACAGAGTTTGGAGGCGGGGCGGTAACAGCAGAGCCTCCCATTGGCCAAGCCGTGACACAATCTGACCAATGGTGAGCGCCGTTACTGGGAGGTTGAAGCTGATGGGTAGGGACTCCGAGAGCTGGCAAGGGTACCCGGCGACTCACGTTGGGAGCTGCGCTGCCAGCATGGGTTGGTCTCAGGGTTTGTTCCGCGCCTTGCAGAGAGTGTTGTCAAAGGAGGTGAAGGAGCTCGTGGGCACAGACCAGTTCGGGAACAAATACTACTATATCCCGCAGTACAAGAATTGGAGAGGTGAGCTGAGAGCGAGGGCGGCGATTGCGCCGTCAGTAAAGGAGGGAAAAGTGACAGCGTCTCGGCCAGCTGATTCGCGGGGCTGTAGTTAAGATGTTACCAGAGAGGATATCCCAAGTTCCGCCGCCCCGGCCGCCCCTTCACTCTGGGGTAGAAGTCCTGCCTGCTCTGCCCCAGGCTCGTTTCTTTGGGCGGTTTTGTGCGGCAGCCCGGCCTTGGGTGTCCGCGGTTCCTGCCCGCTGGTGTCGTACTCGGTGTGCCCCGGGCCGTGCGCACACGCCCTCACCCGCAGCGGAGGTGTTAGTCCTCGCCAGAGGGGACTTAGACGGATTGGGAGGGTCGAAGAAATGGTTGTCCGCGCGCCTGTGCCCGGCTTGAGACCAGGGTTGAGTGATGTCATTGAAGACGTCTTACCTTCAGCGCCTCGGCTTCCTTCCTTCTCAGTGTTTACCTTTCTCAGTGGCACCTTGACTTGGGACATGGCCCCAGGCATCGCCTTCCTCACAACCAAAACCTATCGGAAGTCGGTCCTTGCACAGTTTTCTGATCTTTTCTGATCCTCCAAGATTTCCTTTTCGAGGAGTTTGTGTCCCCAAATCTGTCCAGCTCAATTTAAGAAACGTGGCTCTAATCGTGGTGTGTTTGTGCGGGGTTCGTGCCAAGTAATGGGGCTGGTTGTTTGGGAAGTTAGGAGACAGTAAAGTTGTTTTGTTTAGCCTTTTTTTGTAGCTTGTTTTACTTTCTTTGACTTGTTTACCTAATGAGCTTTTAAACTGTCAGGGAATGTGATGGTTTCTGCTTCCTGTCCCTTCTGATCCGATTTCTTATACAATAATTTGCATTTTCTAGAATTGCATATAAATGGATGTTTTGAGATTGAATTGCATATTTTGAGATTTTTTTCTGGGTTCGTCACTCACCATAATTATTTTGACATTCATTGGTGTGTGTGTGTACCAAAAGTTTATCCCTTTTAATGCCAATGTTTCAATGTATGGATACATTGTAATTTGTATTTGTTAGTCTGTGCGTAGATATTTGGATTGTTTCCAATTTGAGGCTATTACAAATTAATTCTGAACATCCCGGTGTAAGTTTTTGTATAAACATACACTTTCATTTCTGTTTATTACATGTCTGGAAGTAGACTGGATCAACTTGTAGGGGTATGCTGCACTTTTTAGAAACTGCCAAAATGATGGTACCATTTTACATTTTCACGAGCATGAGAGTTTTAGTTGTTCCTCATCAACACTTGGCATGGGATTTAGCTCAGTTGGTGGAGCCCCACTCTGCAGTCTCTGAGGTCCTGAGTTTGATTCACAGCACCACAAAAACGGGAGAAGGACCCGTGGCAATCCACTCCTGAGGCAATCCTGGAACAATTAGCGATTGAAAACCCTATAATGGCCTCTATGCGTCCAGGACTCCACAGTACCTAACAACAACATCAACACTCAGTATGGTCACTCTTTTATTTTAGTCATTCTAGCTTGTGCAAAGGAGTATTTCATTTTTCTCTTTTGTCTCTTACTTTAGTAAATTGGTTTCCTAAATTTTATTTTCAAATTAAATTACATTGAAATTAACTTTTTAAAATTGGTCTTCATTTAGCATTTTAGACACACGTGAATGATTCATGTAATCATATTCCAATAATGATACAGAAAATTTTATTGTCCTCAATAATTCCATCTGCAGCTATAGTAGCCATAGCACCCTAGCATCCAATCCTGCCTGATCTCAGAAGCTAAGCAGGGTTGGCCTGGTTAGTCCATGTATGGGAGACTGCATGGGAATACCAGGTGCTGCAGGCTAGGGAGAAGGACCTGGTAATCCACTCCCAAAACCAACTGCCATTAAAAACCCTGTTAATAGCAGAGAAACACTGACAATAGTGCCAGGCATAGCACAGTGTCAGCGAGTGTTTTGTTCTGTTTGTACATAGGGTCTTTATGAGTCAGACCCCACTGAGGGCACCTAACAACAGTAACTCCCTCATGGCAATGACTAATTCATTTTCTGTCATTATAGTTTTGTCTTTTTGAGACTATTGCACTCATGGAATCATAGCATTTGTAATCTTTTGAAACTGTCTTCTAATGTTCAGCATAATACTTTTGAGGTTCATTCCATGTTTCAATAGTTCTTTTTATTGCTGACTAGTACTCTATGTTATGGATATACCATAGTTTGTACATTTACCCATTGAAGGACATGTGTTTTGCTTCCAGTTTTTGGTGCTTATGAATAGAATTACAAAAAACATGCACATATGGGTTTTGTGCAAACATAAGTTTTCCTTTCCTGTAAATAGGAGCTGGATCTCGGCAGCTCCAGCTTGCTCTATAGAAAGTAAATAACAGTATGTATCTACCATCACAGATATTTTTGCTCAAGAGAAACAAATAGGATAATGTAGCATTAAGAGAGTGAGATTTAATATCAAATCCATTTGAATTAATGTTTGGAGAACTTTTACTTGGTTCTTTGATTTCTTTTATCAGTGACTTGTAGTTTTCAGCACAGAGATCATATCACCTTGTTATATTTGTTCCAAAAAATTTATTGTTTTGTGGATTATTATAAAGAGCACTTTTTAAAAAAAGTTTATAATTTCCAGTTCCTCATTACTAGTATGGGCTGGGATTTAGCTCAGTTGGTAGAGTGCTGAGCTGCAGTCTCTGAGGTCCCGAGGTCAACTCCCAGCACTGCAAAAATGGGAGAAGGACCTGGCAATCTACTCCCAAGGCAATCCTGAAACAGTCTGCCATTGAAAACCCTATGAGGGTCACTATGCGTTGGATACCGACTCAACGGCACCTAACAACAACAACAATATTACTAGTATATGGAGCAATTCACTTTTTTAATGTTAGTTGTGTGTCCTGCAACCTGTTTTACTCACTACTTCTTTTTTAAAAAAATAAATGTTGGTGGGGTATACAGTAGTAAGACTTTTGCTATATCCATTATGCAACTATTACATCACTTTTACTTACATGGTCAACTTATGTTTTACAGATCCATATTTCCCATGTATTGATATAGTTGCATCATATATTTTGAGATTTTCCTCTCCCCATTTTCTCCTCTACCTTATTTCTGTTCTCCTTTCCTCCTTCCCCAACCTTCATTCACACCCCCTGATTCCCTCCCCCTTCTTTCAACTTTGCTTATATTTTCCCTTCTTAGATATGTATAAATGTTTGTTTTTGTATGTCTTCATATGTATAATTTTATTTATTTGTTTATTTTTATTGCTTTAAGTTAGGTTTAGCTCCTACATATGGGTGAAAATATATGGTATTTCTCTTTTGGGGACTGGGTTAGATTGCTTAAGATGATGTTCTCTAGTTCCATCCATTTTATTGCAAATGATTTTATTTCATTCTTTTTTATTGCTGAGTAATATTCCACTGGGGGTCGGCTGGGATTTAACTCAGTTGGTAGAGCACTGCTCTGCAATCTCTGAGGTCCCGAGTTTGATTCCCAGCACCCCCAAAACAGGAGAAGGACATGGCAATCCACTCCTGAGGCAATCCCGAAACAATCAGCCATTGAAAACGCTATGAGGGTCTCTATGAGCCTAACAACAACAATAATATTCTATTGGGTATATATACCACAATTTTTTAATTCATTCATCTTTTGATGAACATCTTGGTTGATTCCATACCTTTGTGATTGTGAAGAGTGCTGCATTAAATATGGAAGTGCAGGGGTCCCTGTGGTATGATGACTTATCTTCCTTTGAGTATATTCCCAGAAGTGGTATATCTGGGTCATATGATAGTTCTCGTCTTAGTTTTCTAAGGTACATCCGTATTGATTTCCAAAGTGGCTGAACTAATTTATAATCCAACCAGCAGTGTAAAAGAGTTCCTTTTTCTCTGCATCCTTGGCAACATTTGTTATTATTTATTTTGTTAATCTTGGCCATCCTACTGGAGTGAGATGGAATCTCTGTGTTCTTTTGATTTGCATTTCTGATCTTGGAAGCTAAGTAGGGTCAGCCTTGTTAGTCCTTGGATGGGAGACCATCAGGGAATACCAGGTGATACAGGCCAGGGAGAAACACCTGGCAATCCACTCTGAAACAATCCGACACTGAAAACCCTATGAATAGCAGAGAAGAAGTGACAATAGTGTCAGGCATGGCACAGTGTCAGGGAGAGTTTATTCTGTTGTACATAGAGTTGTTATGAGTCCAGCCTGACTTGACAACACCTAACAACAATTGCTGTACAGAAGCTTTTGCATTTCATTTAATCCCATTTGTTAATTCTTGGTGCCATTTTCTGGACAACTGAAGTCTTGTTAAGGAAATACTTTCCTATGCCTATGTGTTCAAGCATGTGTCCTATCTTTTCTTCTAGTAGTTTTAAGGTTTCCTGTTTTATGCTGAGGCCTCTGATCCATTTTGAATTGACTCTCACACACATTGAGATACACGGGTCTATTTTCAATTTTCTGCAAATAGATATGCAATTTTCCCAGCACTATTTGTTGAAGAGGCTATCTTCTTCATTGAATGTCCTTAGCCCCTTTGTCAAAAATCAGATGGTTGTAGTTGCGTGGGTATATCACTGGGGCTTTCATTCTGTTCCATTGGTCTTCAAGCCCATTTTTGTGCCAGCACCAAGCTGTTTTTGCCACTATAAACATAACTCTGTAGTACAGTCTGAAGTCAGGGGTAGGGATCCTGCCTGCAGTGGCTTTGCAGCTTAAGATTGTTTTTGTTATATTGTGTTTTTTTGTGCTTCCATATGAATTTTAGCATTATTTTTTCTATTTCTGCCAAGGTCTGTCATTGGAATTTTAATGAGGATTGCATTAAATCTGTAAATTGCTTTTGGTACTAAAGCCATCTGTACCATATTAATTCTCCCAATCCATGAGCAAAGGAGGCCTTTCCCCTTCTAGTATCCTCTGCAATGTCTTTAGTGTTTTAAAGTTTCCTTGTAGAGATCTTTGGGGTCTTTGGTTAGACTGAAACCTAAATATGTATGTCGCAAAAATCAGCAGCCTTCCTTTACACCAGTAGTGAACAAGAAGAGAAGGAAATTAAGGCAACAATCCCATTTATAATAGTCCACCAAAAGATTTTGGCTTTCTATAAGAACAACATTCAACCTCCTAGAGTTATGGTGGAAGAGAGTGCTCTCTTTAATTCTAAGTGGAGGTATTTAGGGCCATACATAGTTAATAGCATTTGATCAACACTTTGAGCAATAAATAAGATTTCAAAGTGATAGTAGACTACCCCTGGACAGGGATAGGAAAGGGTAGGAAATGTTACTGAAATAGGAATGTGGTTCCATGTGAGTTGACGTCAGTGTAGGAAAACAAGAAAAAAAATTGCTATGTATAGACAAGATCATATAATTAAAGGCCTTGAATACTATGGGCTTGAAGTTATACTTCATTTTATACTTGAAGTGTATACCTCATTAGGTAGCCAGTGAAAGCTTTTCAAAAAGGAAAAGGTTGTGACATGATTAGAGTTATCAGAGAAATGACGCTGGAGGCCCTGTGAAAAATGAGCTAAAGGGGACAGGAAGGGAACTAACATACTCTGTTATGTGTTGTTGTACTAATCATGATCCTTGCAAGAGCTCTCATTAGACTACAGTAATGGAATTGGAAGGAAAAAATAATGGCATTAAAGAGAAAAGACAGTAACATTAAAATGAATTGACTATAGCCTGTTTGTGAGTTGCATCTAGTCTGTTACTTTTCATAATCCTTAGCTTCAGTTAGTGTATGACATTTTACAAGCTGTTCATGTTAGTGAACTTGCTGTGGGAGCACTGGTGACATCTCCAGTTTACTTGGACTTAACTCTCACCATATACCCCTTGCTTTCAGCCCTGTTTCTCCAAGCTTAGGGTTTTCTCATGACATTTTTTGATAAGCCCACACAGATTCTTTCCAGGCTGGCCCACCTGCCTGTGCTAATTCATAGGCCAGTCAGCGCTGCTGAGTTTGCTTTTCATCTTTTCCTGTACCATTTATTTTCTCATGTGACAGATATTTATTGAGCACTGCTATAAATAAAGTATGTCTGTTCTATATATTTTAGATCCATTGGCCTTAGTATCAGACTTTCGAATGGAACTTTTAATCTGTTTTCTAGCATAGCTATAACCTCCCCTTTTAGTCTTTAAAATTTTAATAAGAGCTGAGAAGATAAACGTGGCAAACATGAATGAATGACTATTTTCATATGAAGTTTACACATTTAATTTGTAGTACAAATTAGAAACCCATTTTCCCTCCATATCATTCTCCATGTCACATAACCTCCAATCTTTTTAGTGCCTAAATTTATGATAGCTACTATTCATTGAGTTCTGATTATTTCATATCTTCACCACAACTTTGTAACTGGTGATTATTATTATCATTTTAAACATGAAGTATTTGATTTCTGAATATGTAAATGAGTTTCATATACATGTGTCTAGGTATAAAGTAGATGTTGAAAAGCAGTTGTTCAATGAATGAAGATATTTAGGACCCATAATTATAAAAACAAAACCAAAACCGAATTAAAAAAAAACAAAACAAACATGGGTAGCCACACCCTGTGGCACATACCTGAACTCTCAGCAGTTCAAGAAGCTGAAGCTGGAGGATCACAAGTTCAAGACCAGAAGTAGCTTGTGTAACTTAGCAAGACCTTGTCTCAAAATGAAAACTAAAAATGGGGCCTGGAGGTGCAGCTCAGTGGAGAACATTTACTTAGCATGTGCAAGGCCATAGGTTCAATCCCCTAGTCCTGCAAAACAAAACAAAACAAATCAACAACAAAAAACTCACAGGCAATAATTAGTTTTCCAAAATCTCAAAACAGGTAATTAATTGTACTTTGATAAGTGGGCCAAATATCTTTCAAGGACTAAAATATTCTCCTTAGAAACAGGAGTATCTTTCTGTGGTGTCATATTTTTAGTAGGGGTCAGGTTTAGATTTGCCTTAGTGACCTTCTAAATTTAGTTTTGTTACCATGATCAAACTTTATGAGAATATTCCATCTTACATTTTCCTTTCAGAATGCATATATCATTATTTGTTGTTGTTGTTAGGTGCCATTGAGTCAGTTTCCAACTCATAGCGACCCTCATAGAGTTTTCAAGGGCTATTTCGAGATTGCCTTAGGAGTGGATTGCCAGGTCCTTCTCCCATTTTTGCGGTGCTGGGAATTGAACTTGGGACCTCAGAGACTACAGCGCAGTGCTCTACCAACTGAGTAAATCGCAGCCCCATATCATTATTTAGTCATTCAAAACTTGTATCATTCACTGTTATATGTAATTGTAAAGCTGCAGTGTTTTAGATATTTTAGCCTATTTACATATGATATTTAAATCTACCTAAATTATAATGAATTATAATCAATAGAAATAATTATAAAGAGTCGGAAAAGTTAGCTTATCAAAATTATAAGTCTGGTGTCTTGTTTTTGTAGATAATTGGAAGATCATGGTATAATTCTCTTGAATGTGATATTCTGCTCTTCAACATTTCAACTTTTCCAGCAGATGGCAGCATTATTCCAAGAATTATAGTTTGATGGTTTATTAAATATTTTTTCTTTGAACTGTTTTGAAGGAGTAATCTTTTCTCTAAAATAATTGAATGTGCCAGGTATGATAGCTCAACCCTGTGATCAGCGATTTGTAGGCAGAGGCAGGAAGATTGCAGATTCGAGGCCAGATGCAACCTCAGTAATTTAGTGAGACACTGTCTCAAGATAAAAAAATGGTCTGGGAATGCAGCTCAGTGGTACAGCACTTGCAAATTATGTGGGAGGCCCTGGGTTCAACCCCCAAGTACCAAAAACAAAATCAAATAATAATAATTGGATGTAGTCTTTTTTTCTTCCTAACAAACTCTACATTACTGTTTTATAAGCTACTAACTTTTAAGATGTCTACAGCTATACCACCTTGGCATACTATTTCATCAGGTCCTGGAAGCTAAGCGGGATCAGGCCTGTTTAGTGCTTCAATAGGAGACCGCCTGGGAATATTGGGTGCTGGAGGCTTGGGAGAAGGACCCCGCAGCCCCTCTCGAAACAATCAGCCATTGAAAATCCTATGAATAGTAGAGAGGCACTTCCAATAGTGCCAGGCATGGTACAGTGTTGGGTAATGTTTTGTCCTTTGTACATAACGTTGCTGTGGGTTAGACTGACTCAACAGCATCTAATTTTAAAATAAATATTTTAAAATGACAATATGGATTATTCCTGGTCAATAATGTATGAAGATGTAAGTGATGATTATATTTTGAACAATTGACCAAAATTTTTTTAAATCATAGAATTTTTAATAGTAACATTCTGTTTTAAATCTGTTAGAGATCACATAATGTAATCTTAACCATGGATATCATCAAATTGATAGAATATCTTTTTTATTGGAAATTTTTAATGTATAACTTAATGTGTTTCATTCTGACATGTATTTCATTGTGACATTCCCATGTATGCATTTCACTGTACATTGCACAGATAACTTCCCCCTTACCCTCTTGTGCCCCTCTGCCCCCCTCCCTCCCCCCCCACCAATGGCCTCTCTTCTACTTGCATGTCTTTTTGTGGGAATATTTTTCTATACTTGTGCATCCTGATTATGATTTAAGTCCATACTTTTTTTATAGTGATCTATCTTTTTACATTTTCAGCACTATTACATGAATGATGTAGCCCGTTTGCATTATTGCCATCCTTTGGTATTATTGGTATTGATAGAAAATCTTAAAGTATCTTTTAATTTTGGCTAAAGTACTTTCTGTTTAGAGATAGCTATGATAAGTTGAACTTACCTTAAAATACTTTGTTGAATATAAATTAACATTGTGATGTTGAATATAAATTAACATTGTGAAGTTTTATGTAGGTCCTGGGCACATTGATGCACGCCTATAATCCCAGCGACTTGGGAGGTGGTGGCAGGAGAATCACAAGTTTGAAGCCAGAGACAGCCTGTGTAACTTAGTGAGACCCTGTCTCAGGATAAAAAATTAAAAAACGGAAAGCCTGGAGATGCAGCTCAGTAGTAGAGTGCTTGTGAAGTATGCTCAAGGCCCTGGCTTCAACTCCCTAGTACCACGAAAAAAAAAAAAAATTACATAAGCTGTTGTTTCAGGATTGTCAGAAGTTTAAAGTTTTTAATTTTCTGATCTTTATTTTTAAATTTCATTTATTTGTTTCTTCAGAAAAACATATCCTTAGAATGCTGGAAGTAGGTTTCCAAACCTGCCTAGATATTAGCTTTTATTTAGTTTTTTATTATTATTAGTGTAGATTTCATTGACTTTTTCGTACATGTATACAATACACTTCAATCATATCTACCCCTCTTTTGTCACCTTCCGGCCTCTCACTTTTCCTGCTCCCTGACACCAAATAGCCAGCCTTCCTTCCTTCCTTCCTTCCTTCCTTCCTTCCTTCCTTCCCTCTATCCCTCCCTCCCTCTCTCCTTTCCTTCTCTGTCTGTCTCTCTTTCTTTCCTTTCTTCAGTGCTGGTATTCAAATCCAGGGCCTGGTATGTGCTACTTAAGTGCTCTATCAATAAACTACATCTCCAGCTACCTTTTCTTACTTTTATGTCTTTTTAAAAAATCTAGATTCTGCATATGAGAGTCATATAATATTTGTCTTTCCAAAGTTTAGCTTATTTTGCTTAACATATTGATGTCCAGTTCTATCCATTTTCCTGTGTCATAATTTTGTTCTTCTTTATGGCTGAATAATACTCCATTGTGTAGGTGTTGGTGGGCACCTAGGTTGATTCCATAACTTGGTTTGTGAATAGTGCTGCAATGAAATGTGTATTCAGGTATCTCTATTGTATTTCAACTTTGTTTTCTTCAGGTATATACTTGAGAATGGTATAGTAGGATGATGTGGTAGCTCCATTTTTGTATTTTTGAGGAACCTGAATACTGATTTCCATAGTGGCTGCAGTGATTTACATTCCCAACAACAGCACATAAGGATTCCTTTTTCTCTTCATCCTTGCCAGCATTTATTGCTGTTTTTTATTTTTATTATTTATTTATTTATTTATTTTTGATAACAGCCATTCTCATTAGTATGAGATGGAATCTCAGTGTAGATTTGACTTTCATTTCCTTTATGGGTAAGAATGTTGAGCTTTTTTTTCATGTATTTATTGGCTATTTTTGCCTCTTTGAAAACTGCTCATTTACTCCTTTATTATTTGTTTATTTGATCATTGCTCATTATTTACTCATTATTACACATTATTATTTTCACTTTTGCTGTTTAATTTTTGAATTCTTTATGTATTCTGGATATTAATGCCTTGACAGATGAATAGCTGGAAAAGATTTTCTCCCATTCTGTAGGTTGTCTCTTCACTCTTGTTGATGGTTTTTATTTTTTCTGTACAGAAGTTTTTAAATCTCATGCAATCCCATTTATCAATTCTTGTCATTATTTCTCAAGCTATTGGAGTCATATTCAGAAAGTCATCACCTATGTTGTCAACTTGAAGTGTTTTCCCCTATGTTTTCCTCTAGCAGTTTTAATGTTTCTAATCTCATATTAAGGTGTTTGATCCACTTTGAATTGATTTTTGTACAGGAGGAGAGAGAGCTCTCATTTCATTCTTCTATATATAAATATTCAATTTTCTTAGCACCTTTTGTTGAAGAGGCTATCTTTTTTCCAATATATGTTTTTGGTACTTTTCTTGAAAATCAAATGGCCTTAGCTATGTGGATTTATTTTCGAGTTCTCAATTCTATTCCATTGGTCTTTATATCTGTTTTAATCTCAGTACTATGCTGTTTTTGTTACTGTGGCTCTGTAGTATAATTTGAAATCAAGTATTGTGGTATCTCCAGCATTGCTCTTTCTAGTAAGGATTTTTTTTTTGTGTGTGTGCTATTTGGAGTCTTTTGTAGTTCTATATGAATTTTAGGATTGTTTTTCCTATTTCTGTGAAGGATGTCATTGGAATTTTGATAAGAAGTGTATTTAATCTGTAGATTGCTTTTGGTAGTATAGCCATTTTCACAATATTAATTCTGTTCCATGAACATGGGATGTCTTTCTGCTTTCTAATGTCTCCTTCAATTTCTTTCTTAAATGTTTTATAGTTTTCATTGTAGAAATATTTCATCTCCTTGATTATGTTTATTGCTAGGCGTTTTATTTCTTTTAAGTTGTTGTTAACGGAATCTTTTTCCTGATTTCTTTCTGGGCATGTTTGTTTTTGGTATATGGAAAAGTTACTGGTTTTTGCATGTTGATTTTGTGTCCTGGTACTTTGCTTAAAGTATTTATCAGAACTAAGAGTTTTCTTGTGGAGTCTTTAGGTCCTTTTCAGTGTATGATCATGTCATCTGAAAACAGGGATAATTTGAGTTCTTTTCCTATTTGAATCTCTTTATTTTCCTACTCTCGTTAAGATTTCAATCACTGTATTGAATAAGGTGGAGAGAGTGGATACCCTATCTCATTCCTCATTTTAGAGGAAATACTTTCATTCTTTTCCCATTTAGTATGATATTGACTAAGTTTATCATACGTAATCTTTGTTATGTTGAGCTGTGTTCCATCTATTCCTTCTTTCTTTAGGAGCTTTATCATGAAAAGTTCTTGAACTTTGCTGAAGGCAATTTATGCATCCATTGAGATGCTCATGTGATTTCTGTCCTTGAGTCTATTTGTGTGTTGTATTACTTTTATTGATTTGTGTATGTTGAACCATCCATGATTCCATGGAATGAAACCTACTTGATCATGGTGTAGAGTCTTTTCAATATATTGTTGCATTTGGTTTGTAAGTTTATAATTAAGAAATTTTCTGTCTGTGTTTATCAGGGAAAGTAGTCTATAGTTTTCTTTTTTTGGTGTGTCTTTAATTGGGGGATCAGGTTAATATGGGCTTTATTGTATGAGTTTGGTAGTGTTCTTTCTCTTTCTATTTTATGGAATAGTTTGTGGAGCATTGGTGCCATTTCTTCTTTAATGATCTGGTAGAAAACAGCAGTGCATCCATCCAGTGCTGCATTTTTCTTTGTTGTGAGCCTCTTTTTTACTGCTTCAGTCTCATTGCTTGTTATAGATCTGTATAAATTGTTTATATCCTCTTGGTTTAATTTTAGTAGATGGTATGTATTTAGGATCATGTCTATGTCTTCTAGATTTTCTAGTTAATTGAAATGTGAGTTTTCAAAGTATTTCCTAATGATGCTCTGGATTTTCTTGCAGTGCCAGTGTTTGAACCAAGTCCTCAGTGTATGGTAAGGAAGCACTCTACCAACTGAGCTAAACCCTAGCCATGATCCTCTGGATTTTATTGGTATCAGCTGTAATGTCTCCTTTATCATCTTTAAATTTATTAATTTGGGTCTTCTCTTTGTTTTGGTTAGTCCAGCTAAGGGGTTGTCAATCTTATTCTTTTAGCCCCCATTTCATTGATTTCTGCCCTAATCTATATTACTTCTTTCTATGTATTAATTTTGGATTTGGCTTGTTCTTTTTTTTCTAAGACCTTAAGATGTATCTTTAAATTATTTATTTGAGTTCTCTTTGATTTTTAGTGTAAGCAATGATAACTATGAACATTTTTCTCAGAACTGCCTTTGCTGTATCCCAAAGGTTCTGATTAGTTGTATTTTCATTTTCATTTGATGCTAGGAATTAAAATCTTTCCTTCCTGATTTCTTCAAAGACCCACTGATCGTTCATAGTGTATTGTTCTTCTGTATGTATTTTTATAGCTTCTTTGGTTTCTCTTGCTATTGATTTCTAGTTTTATCCCATTATGATCTGATAAGATATAAGAAATTATTTCAGTTCTTTTGTATTTGTTAAGATTTGCTCTATGGCTTAAACATGCTCTACTTTGAAGAATATTTCATGGATAGCTGAGAAGAATACATATTCTGCAGCTATTGAATGGGATATTCTGTAGATGTCTATTAAGTCCATTTGCTCTATTGTGCAGCTTAACTCTTGACGCTTCTTTGTCAGTTTTTTATCTGGAAGATGTGTCTATTGAGAGAGTGGAGTGTTGAGGTCATCCACAATTCTTGTATCTGGATCTGTCTATGCCTTTATGTCCCATAATGTTTGTTGTATATTTGGTGTACCCAACATTCAGTGCATGTATATTTACAGTCATTGTATCTTCTTGATGGATTGCTTCTTTATTAATATGTAGTGACCTTCTTTCTCTTCTAATTTGGGCTTGAAGTTTATTTTGTCAGATGTGAGGATAGGATACGCCTGCTTGTTTTTGGATTCCCTTTGCTGGTGTATCATTTTCCATCCTTTCACATTCAGTGTATACGTGTCTTTGACAGTGAGATGTGTTTCTTGCAGACAACAAATGAATAGTTCTTTTTTATATATAATGCAATCAGTCTACATTCTTTAATTGGTTAAGACCATTTATATTTAGGGTTATTATTGAGAAGTATTTGCTGATTTGTGTAGGTTTTTTTTTTTTTTCCCTGATTTGTTTGGATGATGTTTGTTTACATCTTTCTCCTTTATTCATCTTAAGTATTTGATTGTTAACTGAGTTGGACATGTTTGATTCTTTCCAAGCTCTCATTTGTTAATCTATTCATTTTGTAGAATTTATTCGTTCCTGACCTTTGATATTTGTGACTTTCTCTTTTGTAATTGGATTTCTTTAAGTATTTTCCATAATACTGACTTAGTGGGAAAAGCACTGTGGCTCACACCTGTAATCCCAGTGACTCAGGAGGCAGAGATGGGGATTGCAGGTTTGAGGCCAGAGGCAGCTTGTGTAATTTAGCAAGACCCTGTCTCAAGATTAAAAAATGGGCTTCCGCTGCAGTTCAGTGCTAAGGCACTTGCAAAATATCCTCAGGACCCTGGGTTCAACCCTTAAGTACCTCCAATATATATACTGACTTAGTGATCATGGCTAACTTTAGCTTGTGCTGATCTTGAAGGGTCTTTATTTCTCAATCGATTTTAAAAGATAACTTTGCTGAATATAGTAATCTTCATTGGCAGTTTTTTACTCTCATGGCTTAAAATATATCATTCCCTGCTTTCCTGGCTTTCAGGGTTTCTGATGGGAGATCTAATGTTTCTGTGATGAGTTTTCTCTTGTGAGTTAGCATTTTTCTCTTGCAGCTTTTGAAACTGTGTCTTTGTTCTATTGTTGATGTTGTTAGGTGCTGTCAAGTTGGGTCCAACTCGTAGTGACCCTATGTACAACAGAACAAAACACACCCCTACACTGTGCCAGGTACATGATCTTTTTTATGTTTAAGTCCATTGTTGCAAATATCATGTCAATCCATCTAGTTGAGGGTCTACCTTTTTTGCATTGACCTGCCACTCTCCCAAACCTGATGTCCTTCTCTAGGGATTGGTCCATCCTGACAACATGTCCAAAGTATGAAGTTAGACACAGTCTAACCATCCTTGCTTTCAAGGAGCACTCCAGTTACACTTCTAGGATGAATCTATTGGTTCTTTTGGCAGTCCATGGTATATTCAATATTTGTCTCCAACACCATAATTCAAAAACATCAATTCTTCTCCTATCTGTCTTATTTGCTGTCTAGATTTCACAAGCATATGATGTGACTGCAAATACCATGGCACGAGTCAGGTACACCTTGCACCCTCATCTTCAATTTGACATCTTTGTTGTATATATTTGGCATTCTAGCTATAATGTGACATGGAGAGATTCTTGTCTAGTCATTCCGCTATAGGGTTCTAAAGGCCTCCTGTACTTAGATATCTATCATTCCCTGGATTTGGGACATTATCTGGTATAATTTCATTGTATGGGTTTTCTGTGCCTTTAGTTTCTAGCTCATAAAATCTCATTTCTTAATTGTATTTTTCTCCATGATTATTTTTACATTGTTTCTTGAATTATCTTAGTTTGTATTTGAAAATATGTGCATCCTCTTAAGTACTTAATTGTATATTATCAAATGGAGAGAAGCCATTAATTTCCCAGTGGTCCCTGATTGCCTTCCAAAGAGAATAGCATCTATATCATACTTTATTTCTATTTTTTTCTATTTTTGTAATAGAGGGATAAGCTCTGGACCTTACTCATGCTAAACAAGTACTCTTCCACTGAGCTGCACCCCTAGATCTCTTTTTTATATTTGAGACTGGGTCTCACTAAATTGTACAGGCTGCCTCTGGCATTGAACTTCTGATACTCCTGCCTCCTCCTCCCAAATTACTGTGATTACAGTCATGTGCCACCCTGTCCAGCATTGTGTCATACTTTCAACCAGAGATAAACAGGGAAATGAAGTATATTCACATTTCATACATGTCCTTTATCACAGCTTTAAAGTGAATTTAAGAAACTTTAATCTCAAGCTCTTTATTTTCCTTCCAGAGAAATGGAAGCTAATGGATGATTGACTAAACTATATTATCTTTGTTTCTAAGTAGGTCTAAAAATTCATATAAGAGAAAAAGTGATTTGTCCTCTTCTACTTTGATAGTTTCATAATTGTTTTATATTAAGAAAAGTAATGTCAATATCAATAATAAGGATAAATAGTATTTATAAAATACTATGTATTAGGCACATTTCCTGGCCTGCAAGCCATACCACTGTGGCATCTGATTCCATCAGATCTTGGAAGCTAAGCAGAGTCAGACCTGGTTAGTAGTTGGATGGGAGATGGCCCTGGAACACCAGGTGCTGTAGGTATGGAAAAAGGACCTGGCAACCCACTCCCAAAAATCAATCAGCCATTGAGAACCCTATGCATAGCAGAGAAGCACTGACAAATAATGCTTTGCTGTTGTACATAGGATCGCTATGAGTCAGATACTGACTCACAGCACCTAACAGCAACAACAAGGCACATTTGCTAGCATTTGTCAAGATTTGCTACACGTGATAGAATTATAACAAGGAAAAGTAATATATCTAGAGTTGCTTTGTCAAGGTCAGTTAGTGATGAAATTCCATTTGTATTATCATTTTTCATATACCCAGTTTTTCTGTGTTAGTGTAAATCAGATGAGATATTACTTTTCTTATTCCTCTCACTTTTTCTCCCCCCCAGTACTGGGAGTTGAACCCAGGACCTCAGAAATGCTAGACAACAGTGCTCTTCTACTGATCTGCCACTGAGTCCCTTTTTTATTTGAGACAGGATCTTATTACATTGTGAGGGCTGCCTCTGGCCTCAAACTTGTGATCCTCTTTCCTCATTCCCTGCAGCTGAGATTTGAGGTGTGCACCAAGACACTGGGCTCCCTCTCAGTTTTCAAAGAACAGCTCAGTTCAGCAATTTGTTCCTGCTGTGTTTGAAGGCTTCCTAAGTGTAAGTTACTTTGCAAAAGTTATGAAATGAGGTGACATATTTGGTTTTTAGAGTTCACAGTTGAATGGGGTTTGGTACTGAGAAATATCTTCAGAACTACATGTTAGACTTCACTATTTAATTGTTAGAACAAGTTTCCATATCCATAAATGACATGGGATATATCTGATTTTTTAAAAAGTAGTTTTTATAATTTTACCTGAAGAGATTATTTCTTTGCTTTTATTTTTAATTCTTTCCCGGTGTCTAGTGTCTCCATCTTGTGGTCCAAATGACAAATAGCACCCTTTTGCTGGAGATTCTAATGAAACTTTTTCCCCCGTCAGCTGAATACATCACATAAAATTATTTATTTTCTGTTTTGCTTATTAGAAACAACTCTCATTAAATGTACATCGGTTGGTTCAGCCTCACTTCAGGGCTTTCCTCTGAAAATCATCTTCTCTTCACATGTTTTCTATTTTTACTCAATGTCTGTTCCTCTTCAGGGAAGAAAGGAGGTACTTAAAAGGGGCCTCTTAAAGTGACTCTGTTGTAGAATAAAATGCTATGTGTATATGTATGTTTGAAGACTATATTGTTGTGGTGATGGTGAGATATAAGAGAGGGAGAAGCTTGTGTTGAAAAATGAAACCTAAAATCTTCAAGAAAGTTTACTATATAATTGCAGCTATCAGGTGATTATTGGAATTAAGAATGAATCAAGTATTTGTTTTCTGTCAGCTTTATCGATGTTTTATTGACAGATAAAAATTATATATATTTACAGTATTCAATGTGGTTGTTTGTTTCAAATTTGCAAATTGGGGAATGAGTAAATCAAGATAACTAACATATCTGTCACCTTACACAGTTATCTTTTCATGCATGTGAAATAAACAAGTACTGATTTTTTATTTTTATTTTTTTTGGCAGTACTTGGGGGTTGAACCCAGGACCATGCACATACTTTGCAAGTGCTCTACCACTGAACTGCATCCCCCAACCCCTTTTTATTTTTTATTTTGAGATAGAGTCTTACTAATTTATGTGGCCTGCCTTTGGCCTTGAACCTGCAATCCTCCTATATCTGCTTTCTGAGTTGCTAGGGTTACAGGCATGTGTCACTATACCTGGCTAGTTTTTGATAATTATTGTTACATGAATAAATGTTATGTTAATAACTTTTAAAAGATGTCTTAGTTCAATAACAGCATATTTAAACCTTAAAAAACAAATATCTTAAACAATAAAAGTTTTTTTGTTTTGACAGTCTTGGATGACTCCATGATACTGATAATATCAATTTGACGGTGTTGGTTAAGGGTTAAAATTTTAATCCTATGTATAGATAGATGAATATAAATTTGCAGTTATTTTTCAATTTTTAATTAGCTAATGATACCCCCAAAAGAGCCATTAAATGCGAACCCAAACCCATTTTTCTATGAGTTCATCATTGTTATATTTCCTATGTAAATGAGATCCTGTGGTATTTGTCTTTCTGTGCCTTGATTATTTTTTACACTTAATATGATGTCCACCAGGTTTGTTCATATTGTCACAAATGACAGAATTTTCTCCCTTTTTAAAAGATAAATAGTATTTTGTTGTATATACATACCTTATTTTCTCCATTCAAAATCCCTTGAAGAACATTCAGATTGATTCCATATTGTTAATAATACTGCAATGACTATTATTCATGGGCATGCGGGTGTGTTAATTTTATATCATTACAACAAAATAACTGACACCAGCCACATATGAAGTAAAGAGAGGTTTATTTGACTCATGGTTCCGAAGCTTTAAGTTCAAGATTGGGCAGCCTCATTAATTTGGGCCTGTTTTGAGGGAAGCACATCATGGTGGAAATGTGTGTCAGAGCTCCTGATCACATCTTGAAGCAGAAAGGAAGAAAGAGAGCACTGGCAGGGTTCCACGGTCTCTTTCAAAGGCATGCTCCCACTGACTGAAGGAACTCTCAGGGGGCCCCATTTCTTGAAGGTCCATGATACCTCCCAAAACAATGATCCCAAGGACTGAACTTTTACATGTGCCACTCATCTGCACTGCAACAACAGGTATCTTCTTGTCATAATGACTTCATTGTCTTTGGATATACCAGTAGAAAGGTTACTGTGTCATATGGTATCTCTGTTTTTAATTTTTCATACTTCCAAGCTGTTTTTCATAACAACTGTACTACTTTGCATTCCTACCAACAGTGAACAGGGATTCTTTTATTCTCCATATCCTAGCCAACATTTGTCACCTTTTGTCTTATATAATAGCCAACAGATGTAAGATGATATCTCATTGTGATCATTGTGATTTTAGTTTACATTTTCCTGATGATTAGTGAGGTTGACCACTTTTCATGTACCAGTTTGCCATCTGTAACTCTTCTTTTGAGAAATGTCTATTCAGGTCATTTGCCCATTTTTTAGTAGGGTTGTTTGCTTGCTATTGAATTGTTTGAATTTCTTACTTTAAAAAGAATACTTAACCTTTTATCAGATATAAGGTTTACAAATATACTTACAAATATTTCTTCCAGTTCTACAGGTTATGTATTGTGTGGTTTCCATTGCTGTGTAGAAGTTTTTTTTTTTTTTTTTTTTAATTTCATATAGTCCCACTTACCTATTTTCATTTTTGTTGCTTGTGCTTTTTTTGTCAGATGCAAGAGATCATTCCCAAGGCCAAGAACCTTCCATTTCTGTTTTCTTCCAGGTGTTTTATGGTTTTAGGTGTCACATTTAATTTTTCTTTTTTCTTTTTTTATTGTTGTTCAGGACTGGGAAGTTGAACTCTGAGGATCATGTATGCTAGACAAATGCTCTATCACAGAGCTTCACCACTAGCCCTTTAAAAAAATTTTTTTTATGTTGAGACAGAGTCTTGGACAGTTGCACAGGCTGCCTGTAGCCTTAAACCTGCAATCCTCCTGCCTGAGCCTCCTGAGTTGCTGGGATAACAGTTGTGCATCATGGTACCCAGCTTCGTTTAACTTTTTAATCCATTTTAGTTGACTTTGAGTGTGGTATGCTATGGTTTGAATGTGTCTTTCAAAACACATGTGTTAGAAACTTAATCTCCAATGCAACAGTGTTGGGAAGTGGGGCCTGATGAGAGATGTTCATGCTATGAGGGTTCCACTCTCATGAATAGATTAATGCTGATTATAAAAGGGCTTGAGGTTGAGAATTCCATCTCTCTCCCCCTCTCCCTGTCTCTCTTTCCTCTTGTGCACCCTTGTGCTCTCTTGCTCTTCCCCATTCCACATGAACACAGCAAAAAGGCCCTTGCCAGGTGTAAGCTCCTTGACCTTGGAATTTCTAGTCTCCAGAACTGTAAGAAATAAATCTCTGAGCTTTACAACCTTTCCTCATTGAGTATGATGTTGACTGTGGGCTTTTTATGGTGGTGGTGTTAGGTGCCATCAAGATGGGTTTGACTCATAACAACCCTATGTACAACAGAACAAAAAGAGGCACTATTTGACAGGGCTTCTTTGCTAACCATAAGGTTTTCAATGTATGATCATTTCGGGAGTGGACTGCAGAGTCCTTCTCCCATATGAGCTTTGAATAGAGAGCTTTTACTATGTTAAAGTACATTCTTTCTATACCTAATTTTTTTAGAATTTTCAATCATGAGGTAATGTTCAATTTTACTGAATGCTTTTTTTAAATCTATTGAGATGATCCTATGGTTTTTGACTTTCATTCTGTTGATGTGATGTATTATGTTTATTGATTTGCATATGTTTTACCATCCTGCATCCTGGGATAAATCCCAGTTGATTAGGGTATACAGTCTTTTTGATATGCTGTTGTATTCTGTTTACTAGTATTTTGTTGAGAAACTTTGCACTTATGATTTGTAGTATACTTTTTGGTTGTGCCCTTATTTGGTTTCAATATCAGGGTAGTGCTGGTCACGTAAAATGAATTTGGAAGAATTTTCTCCCTTTCAGTTTTTTGGTGTACTTTGAGAAGATTTGGTGCTAAATCTTCTTGACAGATTAGAAATTCCACAATGTAGCCATCTGGTCCTAGACTTTTCTTGGTTGGGAGAATTTATATTGCTTCACTCTCTTTACCTGTTATTGGTATTTTCAGGTTTTCTATGTCCTCATGTTTCAATTTTGATCAGTTATATATGTCCAGAAATGAAAATATTTCTTCTACATTTTCCAATTTGTTGACATATGGTTGTTCATAACAGTTCCTAGTGATCATTTGTATCTCTGTGGTTATTGGTTGTAAAGTGTCCCTTTTAACCTCTGATTTTATTTATATGGGTTGTCTCTCTTTGTGTCTTAGTCTAGCTAAAGGTTTATCAATTTTATTTAAAAAAAAAAAACAACCTTGTTTCACTGACCTTTTTGCGTTATTTTTTAAATCTGTATTTCATTTATTGTTGCAGTGATCTTTGCTATTTCTTTCCTTATATTAATTTGGGTTTTGGTTTGTCCTTGCTTTTATAGTTCTTTGAGTTGCATCCTTAGATTGTTTATTTGCAATATATTTTTTAATATAGGTCTTTATTGCTATAAATTTTCCACTTAGCACTGCTTTTGTTATGTACCAGAGGGTTTGTTGTGTTTACATTTTCATTTGTTTTGAGAAATTTTTAAATTTCCCTTTTGATTTCTTTATTGATTCATTGGTTTTTCAAAAACATATTGTTTAATTTTCATATACTTGTACAATTTCTGAAGTTTTTATTTTTGTAATTATTGAGGTTTTTTGAAGCTTATTTTGTGACGTATTATATGATCTGTCTTGGAGCATGTTCCATGCATTGATGAGAGGAATGTGTGTTCAGCAGTTATTGGATGAAGTGTTCTATATATGTCTGTTAGTTCCCTTTGGTCTGTTGTACAGATTAACCCTGATATTTCTTTGCTGATTTTTTTTGTCCTGATGATCTGTCCATTGATGAAAGTGGAAAGTTGAAGGTTCCCAACTATTTTTGTATTAGAAACTCTCCTTTTAGATCTAATAATGTTTTCTTCATATAATTGGGTGCTCTAGCATTGGGTGCATATGTTATTGTTATTTTCTCTTGTTCGGTTGATCCCTTTAATGACTTCCACGGTTATTTTTTTATAGTTCTTCACTTAAAGTCTACTATATCTCATCTAAGTATAGCTACTCCTGCTTGTTTTTGGATTCTGTTTTGCATGTAGATCTTTTTCTGTTTACTTTCATTCTATGTGTGTCTTTACTGGTGAGGTTTTTTTGCAGGCAGTGTATCTTTGGGCCTTGTTTTTTATCCATTTAGCTAGTCTCAATCTAACTTAATTTCTTTGGATAACCTAGTATAGGTTGATTTTTGTGACTTTTGTATGTGCATTTGAGAAGAAAACATCCCATCATGAGGGTGTAAAATTCAATATATACCCATAAGATCTGTAATATTGATTTTGTCATTTGGCTATTCTATACTTAATTTTTTCCCACATGATTTGTCTTTTACCGAAATAAGTATCTTAAAATTTCCTTTTGTTAGAAAGAAAGAAACTTTCTCTTTTTTTAACCCCATCTGTGTTCTACTAACATCTTTTGGTGCCTGATGTGCTGGTCCATCTTGGAATTCCACGCTCCAGAGGCAGGAGGATGGTGAGCTTTAGGCCAGGCGGGGCTACATAATGAGATCTTCTCTCAAAAATAGATAAATAAATATCCAACATCTGTGTATGCTTTAATAAGGGGTCATTTTGTTATTTGTTGGGTAAATATTTCTAATCTGGTGTATCTTTACTGTGAGTAGTGATTTTTAGCATTAAAAAGTCTCTATGTCATCTTTAATGCTCTCCTTGAATTCTGCTTTGATATTGGAATCCCAGCCTCCAATTTCTTATTGTTTGCCTTGTATACTTCACTTATTCTTTTTAGTCTTTTTGGATCACTCTGTTTTAGGTGTGTCCCTTATATACACTATATAGGTGAATCTTGTTTGGGGAGCCAAATTCTTAATATTTTTAAAAAGTAGGTAAGTGAGGCCCACTTACATTAATGATATGCACATTTTGATATTTGCTGTATTTTAACATTTCTCACTCTAACATTATTTAGGAAGATTTGTATTTTTGTATTTACCTGTGTACTTATACTTTTTAAAATGCCTTTATTTCTTATGTTCTTATTCTTTTACTACCTCATTTGTCAATTTTTAATAACCTTTAACTTCTACCTATTATTTTTACAATGATGCATGACCTTACTCCTCTTTTACTCTCTCCTTTTTATTTCTCCTAGTATCTACTTGTACTTTTTACTTTTTTCCACAATATATACTGTATATTCTCCAATCTAATCTGTACCCAAATCTAATCTGCATTATTGCATTTATTATTTTGACAACATGTAGTGGTTCTATAATTTTCCCCAAAACCAGCTCTCATCTGCGAATCAAATCCACTGAGCCTCTAATCTGTATCTGATTTTTTAGCCTTCTAAAACTGTTGAAAGGATGCAGATTAGATTTGAGAATATATGGTATGATGTATAATATATGACATATGACTAGATAACACTGGTGCCCGCTTTAGTTTTCAACTTAGATTTTTAATTAAATATGTTAACTGATCATCATTAATCCTTTTGCAGCAGTTTCCCTGGTAATCCCTTAGTTAGACAAAGCTCTTCTTCTGGTAGATTGCTCAGGAAAGGCTCTTGAGTTTCGAGTTGCCTTGAATTTTCTTTCATTTTGAATCTTTTTCAGCTTTTTGAGATAGGGTCTCACTCTGTAGCCCAGACTGGCCCCTAACTCATGATCCTCCTGCCTCACCTCCAAACTGCTGGGATTACAAGTATGTGCCACCATGCCTGGCTCTGCAGCCTTGAATCTTGATGCCTGCATATAAATCCCTATCTTCTCCCCCCTTTTTTTTGTTAAAGAAACACTATTGTCTTGCTATATGCTTTGTTTAGACATTTGACACAGTAATAATTTTTCCCTTGTAAGTTACATAATATTTTTCTTGGAGGCATTGAACAGTTTTCTTTGAAGTCTGTAGTTTTATTTAGTAGCATGTGTCTTGAAGTTGATCACTCTACATCATTTTTCCTAGGGGTGTGGTAAAGCCTTCCAATATCTAGATGCATGTCTTCTTTAATTTCTAGAAAGTTTAAATGCCTTCCTTTCATTAAATGCTCTAATTTTCCAAGATCCCTTTCAGTTCTTTTCAAAATATTTACAAAGAGTAGACTTTTATTTCCTGGTGGTAATTTTAGATCAACCTTAAGCCTGCTGTTCCTTCTTTTTTCTTGGAGGTTTTTCAGGTTTTCTTGCACTGCCCTTGCTTTTCATGAAGCAAGAAAGATACCTTATTGGGATATGTGTCTGTTTTTCTGTTTGGAGATAATTTGAAGTTTGTTTTCTAGTTACATTGAAAGCATGGGTTTTATGTCATTTTGTTATTCTTATATGTATGTATGTATAATTTTTGGAGAATATCATGTTGAGTTATTCCAATTTATGTGACCACTATTATCTAGGCTTGCTGTGCTTATTTGATGTTGGAGACAAGGGAAAGAAGGGATTTGAGGATGATCTGCTGGGGTTTAGCTCAGTTGGTAGAGTGCTGCCCTGTGCACTCTGAGGCCCTGGGTTTGATCTCCAACAACACAACAATGGGAGAAGGACCTGGCATCCTACTCCTGAAAGAATGCTACAACAATCAGCCACTGAAAACCCTAGGAATAGCAGAGAAGCACTAACAATAGTGCTGGGCATGGCACAGTGTCAGTGAGTGTTTCCTTCTGTTGTATGTAAGGTCATCATGAGTCAAACGCAACTTGAGGCCACCTACCACCACCACCACCACCCCTAAGGACTTAAGCAATTGCAAGGATCAACTTGTATAAAGTTAAATAAGACTACAGGAGGTGAAGCATTGGTGAGGTAAGATCAGATCTTCAGTGTTAGGTTATATTTGAGATTTCTATTAGACATCTAAATAGAGATACTGAGAAGACAAGTGGATAAAGTTTGAAATTTAGGAGAGCAGTCTAATTTGGAAATATAAATTTGTGAGTTATTGGCAATTAGATGAGATTTAAGATCATGGAACTAAAGAAGATCATCTACAATCAGTTTAGACAAGAGAAGAGGACCAGGGACTGAACACTGAAGTGCTTCTACATTGAGTGGTTATGATATGAGAAGAAACCAGTAAGTGAGACTAAAGAGTGACCCTTAAAGTAGGAGGAAAACTGGAAAAGTCAGCTTCTCTAAACATCACATAATTTTATTTTAAGGAGAAGGAAGGATAAACTTTGTCAGGTGGTACTGATAATTTCAACTAAGATAAGCAGGCATAACTGAGAATTAGATTTAGTACATGGAAGTCATTGATGACATTGACAAGAGCAGATTGTTGGATTAAATTGTAAGTAGGGATGATATGTTTAAGTTAGTTGTGAGTTTGGTATACTTGATGTATAAGCAGACTGAAGATTCCCCAAGTAGACTAGTCTTTGGCTTGAACTTGTTTTAAAAAAACTCCCCAAGTTTGTTCTCATTTTGTATATTACATTTTCATATAATACTTTGTTTAGAATTGATACTTAAAGGGATCTGCTTCTAAATGGATTTTTAAAACTCCTAACAGTTCTTGTGCATGCAGCCATAGCATTCAGGCGTCCAATCCCCTCAGACCTCAGAAACTAAGCAGGGTCGGACCTGGTTAGTACTTGGATGGGAGACCACCTGGGAGCACCAGGTGCTGTACACTTGGGAGAAGGACCAGGCAGCCCACTCCCAGAAAACAAGTTGCCATTGGAAACCCTATGAATAGCAGAGAAGCACTAATAATAGTATTTTGCCTGTTGCAGGTTGGGTCACTATGAGTCAGATCCCAACTCAACAGTTTTTGTTGTTGCTAGGTGCCGTCTCATAGAGACCCTCTGAGGATCTTCAACAGCTGATTGTTTGGGGATTATTTCAGGAGTGGGCTGCCAAACCCTTCTCCCATTTTTGCGGTGCTGGGGATCGAACCCAAGGCCTCAGAGAGTACACATCAGCATTGTACCAGCTGAGCTAAACGCCAGCCCTAACAGGTTTTAAACAATTATTAAAGAACATTTCAAGGAAGATTTCACTAAGTATAAAATTTTCTTCAATTTTGTTGAGTGGAAATGTTTTCTTTTAATTGTTGTAGTTGTTAGGTGCCATTGAGTATTGTCAGACTCATAGCAACCCTTATAGGGTTTTCAATGGCTCATTGTTTCGGGATTGCCTTGGGAGTGGATTGCCATGTCCTTCTCCCATTTTTGTGGTACTGGGAATCACTCGGGACCTCAGAGACTTTAGAGCGGCACTCTACCAACTGAGCTAAATCCTAGCCTTTACTTTTAATACAATTTTTATTTTTACTTTAGTTCTAACATCAAATGCAGTAGACTTTGGTTAGGATTTTTTTTTAGCTTCTCTCAATGTAGAGTCAAAGCTTTTCTGAGGGTTGTATATATGGCTTCAGACTCATTCCTTTCTTTAAATTTTTCAAAATCCCTTAAGCTAAAGTTAATATATTATAATCTTTCTATTCTCAGCCTTGTAATGGTGCCTAACATAGTAGAGGTTTATTTAGTACTTGATAAATTGAAGGAAATGTACCTTATGGGAGTAGACTTTGGCTTAATTTATCTTGTTTCTTTTCTTTCATTTCTTTTTTCTTTTTTTTTCTTTTTTTTTTTTTCTTTTTTCTTTTTCAGTGTTTCTGCTGCCTTTCTCATAAGCTATAGAAGGATGGTAAGAAAAGTAGTCCCTGTGAGGGTATATAAGTCCTTGAGATGATTTTACTTTAAGCCTAGAGGATTTCCTTTTCATTTTACCCCTAACATTTGATTTTCTTTTTCTCCTTAAGAAATTATTTCAGAGCTTTCCATTTTTGCATTTTGAAATGAACCTGCATTTAGTGACTGCTCCCAGCTTTTTTTTTTCCTTCAGAGAATCAGATATGTTGTTCTATGCCTTTGTGGTATTTAAGAAGACAGATGGTTTAATAGAGGAAGTAGGCAGTCCATCAAAACTAGGACCAACTTCTATCATTTTTATCTCTTTAATAAATAGTTATCAAGCATCTGTGTTCTAGATATCTAGAAATGTGTTTTAATTAATAGATTTTATTTTTTAGAGATGCTGGATATTTAGATTTTTTTAGAAATGCTGCAAATTTATATAATAACATCTAGTTTGTAATTAAATATTAAGTACTTAGTAAGCAAAATTTTGAAGTAAATATAACAATATAATCAAAATATAGGCATTTTTAAAATTGAAAATACATTTCTGCGAACATTGGCAATTAGTATAAATTGTCATTGAAGATCAAAAGTAAAATTTCAGCCAGAGAGAAGATGTTAAATGTAAAAGTAGGATATTTAAAAAATAACTTTTCTCAAAGCTAGCATACATGCAGAATACTTCAGATCTAGGGCAAAATTTATACAGATGCAAAAAATGTATCTTTATTAAACAAACCATCTCATGTAATTAATGACATGAATTGTAGAATAACAAAATGTGGATGCTACTTGGGGCATATCATTAGTAGGCATTCATTTCACATGTATTTTCTGAAGTACTATCCCCCTAAAGTCTTCTTTTTGCCACTCATCCCTCTGTACCAGAGACAAGTAGTTGCTCATAAAACAAGCACACTCATCTCTAAATCTCTTTTTAATAGTGCACTGTATATTTTCCTTCATAACTCTTATCTGAATTTTAGATTCACTTGTTTGATCTTTAAGTTTTCTACATGAGAGCATTGACTTTATATTTGTACTTTTCTACAGAATACAATTCTTTTTAAATCTAGCATAATTTATATTAAAAACTTTTTTTCGGTATACTGGGGAATTGAACCCAGAGCCTTGCACGTGCTCTTTGCAAGCACTCTACCACTGAACCATATTCCTAGCCCATTCTTTACTTTATATTTTGACACAGAGTTTCGCCAAGTTATGCAGACTGCCACTGGCCACGAACTTGTGATCCTCCAGCCTCCCAAGTCACTGGGATTAAAGGTGTGTGCCATTGCTCCCAGGGAGAAAATATTTCTAACATGAATGTTTTCACTCTGGTTTTATTATCTCAGAAACTACAAAACAAAAGAGGAATAACTTCTAATGTTTTATAGCACAGTAGGATAATTGTGATTGACAAGAATTAATTGTATATTTCAAAATAGTCAGTAGAAAGGATTTTGAGTTTTCCCAGCATAAAGAAATTACAAGTGTTTGAGGTGATGGATATGTAAATTGCCTCAATTTGATGATTATACAAGTATACAAGTATAAATACAAGTATTGAGATGTCACATTATAGCTCATAAATATGTATGATTATCATGTGTCAATTGAAAATTTAAAAATTTCTTTGAAAAGACCACATAACTGAGTTGAAGAAGAAAGCAATCACTGAGTCATTTAAAATTTTAACCTGTGTGTCTGTTTGTATGTATGTGTCCATAACTTTAAGACATCACTATTTCCTTCCGAGTATGAATTGTCAATGAGGGTCCTTTTGAATGGGTACTTTTATTCACTTATAGATGTGGAAACTGTGGTCTGGAGAGGTGGGTTACTCACATCTCCTAAAACCTCAGGATATATTTTCCCAGTATAGTTTAACAAAAATTAAAATTAAAAATTAAAAGTGATTTTATAGTATACTACCTTTTATTAGTATGTAGCACAAAATATATAGTTTTCTTTTACACCAGTTGAAACTTTTAGTGCCATTATTACTTTTTACATATGCATGAACTCAGCATGTCTTCAACACTGACAATTTTCATCTGTCTTCCTTTTGAAAATAATCTTTATCAAAGTCAAATTCAACCTTATATGGCTAGTTCACGTAACAGTGAAAGCACTACGATTGTAATTTTTTTAAGAGATGATATCTTCATTTATTCATGTAAAATGTTAAAATTTGGGAACACTAGATAACCACATGTAGAAGACTGCGACTAGATCCCTATATCTCAACTCTGTGCCAAAATCAATTCAAAATGGCTCAAAGATATTAATTTAAGACCTGAATCTTTGAGACTACTAGAGGAAAACATAGAGAAAATCCTTCAAGATACGGGCCTAGACAATGATTTTCTGAATGGGATTCAGGAGCCCAGAAAATAATAACAAGAATTGACAGATGAGATTTCATGAAATTAAAAAGTTTTGCACAGCAAAGGAAACAATAACCAGAGAGAAGAGACAGCCTACAGAGTAAGGTTTTATAGTGGTAACACTGGCACATATCAGTAGTAGTAACTTAAATAGTGTGTTGTAACTGTGGTACATTTTTATCAAGACAGAGGCTTGGTGATTGGAGTGTAGTTTCCAGTCAGTCCCTTTTGTAACTCATTTAAAAACAAAAACAAACAAACAAAAAAACCTGTCTGGCCCTGTTGCACAATATTCCTATAACTATATGTGACATCACTAAGATATTTTCCTTAGGATGTTCAGATAAGGAAAATACCTCAAACACAGGAAGTACTGTACAAACAATTAATTAAGCTAGAAGAAAGGATAATGGATCAAAGGCAGTGTCATAATTCAGTCTCCTTTATAATGGTAGGGCTGGGATTTAGCTCAGTTGGTAGAGCACTACTCTGCAGTCTCTGAGGTCCCGAGTTCGATTCCCAGCACCACAAAAATGGGAGAAGGACCTGGCAATCCACTCCCAAGACAATCCCAAAACAATCAGCCACTGAAAACCCTATAAGGGTTTCTATGAGTCAAGCACAACTCAATGGCACCTAACAACAACAACAACATATAATGGTATGTCTAGATCAAATTAGGTCTAATGAAGAGGCTGCTAACATTAGAATTAAACATAATTCAACCCTATTTATATTTACCTTTGATTCGTAAATTAGAAGATAAGTCTTAGTAACATTTTATTCTGACCTAACATTTTTTTCTTCTTTTTTGTTTCTCTTCATTACTTTTTGTTGTTGTTGTTTTTGGTAGTGCTGGGGATCCAACACAGGGCTTTACGCATACTAGAGAGGTGCTCTATCATTGAGCTACATCCCTGGCCCTGACATTAGATTTTAATTAGAAACTAACAGAATTAAGTACAGTTACTTCAATGCAATAAAATTTTGTTTTTCCTTTTTTGAATGTTTTAAGAATCTTCATTTTATACCCATTAACACATACAATCTCTTTAGGATCTCTCTTTCCATTCCTACCTTTATTGTGCTTAGATTCCCCCCTTTTTGTATTATGTGCTTATTCAAGAACAAAAACTTTAAAATACATAAAATAGCTGCCTCTAAAAGAAATATTAGCTTCTTGGAAAAAGCCTTATCCTCCTAAATTTTGGTACTTTGGTTACCTGCCAAGTATCTTCTAAATTATTGGCAACTAAGTACTTCATTTGCCTTTCAGTCAACAAGAGGCACCAACCTGTATCTTTTCTTTTTGGAGAGTAGAAAATAGTAAAAAATTTAAACTCTAGAAGCCTCAAAAAATGAGTCTGGGTGAGGTTTGGAGCCAGCAAATTAAATTTGTAGCATTTATTTATTTTTATTATTGGTAATTTTTAACGTACAACTTAATGGGTCTCATTATGACATTTTCATACATGCATTTCATTGCACATTGCTCCTTGCCCTCCTCCCCGATCCCCTGTAGCAACTATTTAAATTGTCTAAAAGTAAACATATTTAGGAACATTTTGGGCATTGGGGTAATTGTAATTGATAACATTTGACAGTATCTGTTGGGAAACTGATGCTGAAGAAACAAAATTCAATGATCACTTTCTTTTCTTTCTACTAGGTATTATTATGGAGCATTATTTATAAATGATACTTATTTTCTGCAAGTTATGAAATATGTTATGTGAAAAATCAAATAGATTGTTCATAGGGTGAGAGCCCACAGAATGGGAGAAAAATCTTTGCATCTTACACATCTGACAGAGGACTAATTTCTAGAATATACAAAGAACCTAAGCAATAAAATACCAAAATAACAACCCAATACGTGGGCCATGGAACTAAACAGACAATTCTCAGATATGAATGGCCAACAGACACATGAAAAAATGCTTGGTATCCCTAGCCATTAGGGCAATGCAAATCAAAACAACACTGAAATTCCATCTCATTCCAGTAAGAATGGCCAAGATTAACAAAACAAATAACAAAGAGTGGTGAAGATGCAGAGAAAAAGGAACTCTTTTACACTGCTGGTTGGACTGTAAATTAGTTCAGCCACTTTGGAAAACAATATGGAGGTACCTACTGGAAAACTAAGAATAGAACTACCATATGACCTAGCTATACCACTCCTGGGAATATGCCCAAAGGAAGATAAATCATCATACCACAGGGCCCCTGCACTTCCATATTTAATACAGTACTCTTCACAACTATAAGGGTATGTAATTAACCAAGATGTCTATCAACAGAGGAGTGGATTGAAAAATTATGATGTATATACCCAATAGAATATTATTCAGAAATAAAGAAGAATGAAATTATGTCATTTGCAGCAAAATAAATGGAACTGGAGAAAATAACTTTAAGTGAATTAACCCAGACTCAAAGAGAGAAACCCAGACGCAATATGTGAGAGCTAAATCGAATTTAAAGGGAGAAAAAAATTTCTACATATTTGTTGTTGTTAGGTACTGTCTAGTCATGTCCACCTCATAGCGACCCTCATGAGGTTTTCAATGGCTGATTGTTTCCGGATTGCTTTTGGGACTGGACTGGCACATCTTTCTCCTGGTTTTTGCAGTTTTAGCTGGAGATCAAAACTGTGTCCTCAGAAAGTGCAGAGCAGCACTCTACCAACTGAGTTAAACTCCAACCCATACATATTTAGATATATAAAAATGAGCAATCATACCCATCTCAGAATGGAAAGTACAAGCAAATAAGAAAGAAGAGGTAAAGGGATCAGCTGGTGGGAGCAGAGGTTGGGGAAGGGAGGAAGGAAAAGGGAAATAATGTAGAGGGGTAAAAAGGGAGAGGGAAATCTCAAAATATAGGTTGCAACTATATGAATACATGAAAAATAGGGGGAAGGAAAAATCAGTGAGAATACAAACCATGACTGCATACATTTTCATTACATATTAATTAAAACTCCTTTTTTCTTTATATGTAATGTTCTGTAAAATATGTAAGAAGATGAATGTGTAAGCAAAATTGATTTAATAGTTGTATAATGGATATCACAAATGACTTATTACTCTGTATCCTACCAACATTTATAAAGTTTTAAAAACTAATACACATAAAATAAATAAAAAATAAATTGTTATAGCAATAAGAAATTACCATATATTTTTAATCTAATCCACACCCTTTCAACAGTTTAGGGGGTTACAAAATCAGGTGAAGATTACAACTGTATGTAGAATGTATTCGAATGAGATCTGAGTGCTCTTTCTACTGAGAACCCAATCCTACAATTCTAATTTACATCTCACTTTGTAGCCCTCTAAAACTGCTGAAAGGGTGTGGATTAGATTCGAGAATACATGGTATTGATGCTTTGGAGTTATTATAATAATAATTTGATGACCTTTAAAGTATACTTTTTCTTTAATAAATATGTGAAATAGGTTTATAAAATTGTATTCAATATGCTGAAAACATATTTTTCATCCTATTAATAAGCATGAATGTTGGATCAGAGACTTACTTAACAAGGCTTTGGCTATGAATGAGTAAATGATAAAAATGTTTTGGAGGTTTGAGTCTGGTGCTTCCTCCAAAGTGAAAGATATTGTGACTCAATGCTAATCTCTATAATCATCCTTTTTAGTCTGCAAAAATCCCATTTTTCTCTCTTTCCAATAATCCCCACAGTAGGTGTTACTTTTCTCTAGCTTCTTTTCCCATAGCATGATACAACTGGGTAACATTCCTTAGCAAATTTTCATAAGTCCTTTTTTCTTTTTTCCTCCATGTATCTCTTTTTCCTTTTTATCCTAGCTGTCCTGCAGTCAGAGTTGGCAGACTCAAAAAGGATTACTGAGGTGGGCACCAGTGCCTTCGGGTGCACTGGCCCCCACTGAGTGTCTCAAGCTCTTTTTATTAGTGTCTTATGATAACATTAAGCACTTATGCGTCAGGGGAAAAGCGGATTAAAATATATTTTCCTGTGAAACTGGGAAGGGTTATTTATTATTTATGTCACCATGCTCTGCCTGCTGCCCATAGCAGAGCTGTGCTGTGTCTGCATGTAGGCAGAGTCTGTATGGCAGGGTCTGTACCCAAAGTCAGAGAGATAACAGAATGGGGCTTTTAGGCTTGGAGAGCTTTCAAGGGCTGGAGCCTTCCCTGGCAAGCAGCTAGAGTCTTTCCTGGCTGCTTTTTCCTTAGATTTTCTCTAACCCTTCCAGCCATGCCTTCCATTATATCCTTCCTTTCTTCCTTGTCTAATTATTATTAAGATGAGATTTTTTCAATATAGGAGACCCATTGTATTTAGATATCTGTGATTTAAATTTTGAAGATTTGAGAACACTCATGTTCAGCATATTATGATGTGTGAAGCTACTTACCATCATAGAGGAAGTGTAATTGGAGGCTTTGGGGCTGCTTGTTTATATATTCAAACCTTAGAGAACTAATGAAAGTTGAGTGGAAATAATGGCATATTACCTGGTAGGGATGAGGAGCATAAAGAGTCTCTGTATATTTTTCACAGAGCAGTCTCCTGCTGGATATTAATGTAGGTTGGTAAGATAATCTTTTCAAAGGCAAAAACCCCCTTGGAATACTAAAGCTAACTAATTCTAACTTTGTTTTTGTTAGGTGCCGTGGAGTCGTATCTGACTCATAACGACCCTTATAGGGCTTTCAATGGCTGATTGTTTCGGGATTGCCTCAGGAGTGGATTGTCATGTCCTTCTCCCATTTTTGTGGTGCTGGGAATCGAACTTGGGACCTCAGAAACTGCAGAGCAGCGCTCTACCAACTGAGCTAAAGCCCAACCCCAACTCTAACTTTAGATTACTTTAATGATTAGGAACAACAATATCAAATTAGATTGGAGAGCAGTTAAGATTGAGAGTTGTTTTAGAAGGAGAGTCTTCCTCTTTTACTGGAGATGCCTAACTCTGTAAGATGGCACATTTTAGATGCTGAAGGGATGAAGAGCCATTAAATAAGTGGAGGGAGACATTTGGGAAAGGAAGTGGAATGATCAAAGGTGGACTTTGCAGTTTTGTTCAGAGTCCTGGTAATCTATTCCTAAAAGTCACATTTTTCTTTGACAGATTCAGTCTTCTACATGTCCTTGAAAAATTTTAGGCCCCATACCAGACCTCCTGAATCAGAATCTTCATTTTAACATAATCAATAGGCAATTCACATGCACATTAAAGTTAGAGAAGGAATGCTCCAAATGACTGATATCTGAGGCAATTGTGGTTTATTTAGAAAGCAGCTCTTCTACTATTCTCCTGTTTCACCCCTCTTACCTTTATGGTGATCTTCCCTGTCCAGATTATTCCAGTCTCCTATTTTTCAGCTAATAGTTATGTGTCCTTGCTGCTTCTTTGTTAATAAATGAAGAGAAAGAAGAGGAAACATGATAAGAAATATACCACCTAAAGAGAGTAGTGAAATAAATCAAATTTCTCCTGATGTGATCCTTATCATTTGTCTTATCATTTGGTAGATTTTTTTTATGTACTACTCTTCAGAAAATATTCCTTGTGAACTCAGAGGGCCTGACATATATGGAGATGAGGTTATTAGATCCTGTGACATTCTAGGATAGAATTTATACCTGGAAGTATTCTGATAGTGCCTAATAATGGTGTTTTAGAGAATTTATAAGGGCTGACAATTTCTAGTCAGATGACTATTCCTCTGCTGTTCTTAAATATCCTGTTTCTCTCGCTGATGTGGGGAAAAACCAGATTTCTAATATCTCATGAATAAGTATCAAGCAGCATCTAATTCTAATAGCATCTTTGGTGGCAAAAACACTACTTCTCTTCCTCCTAAAAGTAAGTATGTTAGTTCCATGATCATACTACAGTGTAAAACTTATGAACTTCTGCCTACCTCTTAATATCATTGTACTGTGAGTTGTAAATAAATCCATTAATTATGTTCAGTATTGAAGATAGTGGTAAGTTATGGGCTTGGTAGACCAGGGATTAGGGAGAATAAACTAAAATGGGAAGAGGAATAATTTTCTATATTCTTTTGTCATATAAGGCTAAAATCAAACAATTCCTACTTCTTCCTATGAGTTTTCTTTTTTAACCTTAACTTGAAAATTAGTCTTGTAATTAGCTTCAAAAATATCTTTGAATTTTACCTCTTCTTATGCATGCCTGTGTCCAAGTATTAGTTCCTAATTCATAAATCCAGAGAACATAAGCAGCATTTGTAGCAAATACACCAATCATTCACACAATTTACAATAAAATCTTTATAAGGAAGACCCAAAATGAAGAGAGTTTGCATTATATGGACTGAATATTAGTGAGTGTGAGTTTCCAGTAACAATTGCTGATTGCTGTAGTAATGTGGTAAATGGGTTTCTTGGTCAGTTGGTCTAAGTTATTAGCTATTGATTAAAGTGGTATAGATTGTCTAAGAACAAGAACTTAAACCTTCTTTTGTCACCTTTCTGTTCTTTTACAACTCTTCTCCCTCCAGGGATGATTAGCTAAACAGAGAGAGATGTGAGTAGTTCTGTCTCAGTGTCATGTAAGTTCATGATGAAGAGTACCTGATTTTTGAGTTCAATACCCAGCACAAGAAAGAAGGATAAAATAAAGCATGGTAGTGAGAGTGTTGCCTTACATTTGCATGCACATATCTGTCAGTTTGCCATACTGTGGAGGCTTCAGTGTTGCTATGATACTGAAAGCTATGCTCCTGCTATTACAGATCCCAGCAGGGTCAACAATGGTGGACAGGTTTCAGCTAAACTTCTACACTAAGACAGACTAGGGTGTGGGACCTGGCAGTCACTCCCAAAACAATTAGCCATTGAAAACCCTATAACAGACAAATACTGTCAGATAAAGTGCTAGAAAATGAGCCCCCCCAGGTTGGAAGGCACTCAAAAGACAACTGAGGGGGCCTGCCATGGTGGCGCACGCCTGTAATCCCAGCGGCTCAGGAGGCGGAGGCGGGAGGATTGCAAGTTCGAGACCAGAGGCAGGCTGCATAATTTAGCGAGACCCTGTCTCAAAAAAATAAAAAAAACGGGCTGAGGTACAGCTCAGTGGTCCAGCACTTGCAAAGCATGCAGGTGCGAGGTCCTGGGTTCAAACCCCAGTACCGCAAAAAAAAAAAAAAAAAGACAACTGAGGAAGAGTTTCCCCCTCAAAGTAGAGTCTACCTTAATGACAGAAAAGGAGTAAAGTCCCAGGGGCCTACATTTGCTGATGTGGCACAGCTCAAAATAAAGAGGAACAACTATAAACTTGGATTAATAATTGGAACGTAGAATATGTAGTATGAATCTAGGAAAATTAGAAATCAAAAGGGAAATGGAACACACAAACATCCACATTCTAGGGATCAGTGAGCAAAAATGGACTGGTGTGGGCCATTTTGAATCAGATAACCCTGTGATCTACTCTGCTGGGAGTGAAAAGAGAAGCGGGTTGCATTCATCATCAAAAAAGACATCTTAAGATCTGTCCTGAAGTACAGTGCTGTCAGTGATAGAATAATATCCATTTGCCTAACAAGGAAGGCCAGTTAACATGACTATTATTCAAATTTATGCACCCACTACTAAAGCCACAAATGAAGCTAGGGAAGATTTTTTAACAGCTCCTGAAATCTGAAGTAGATCAAACTTACAATCAGGGTGTGCTGGTAATTATTGGTGATTGGAATGGAAGAGTTGGAAACAAAGAAGAACATTCAGTAGTTGGAAAACATGGCCTTGGGGACAGAAACAATGCTGGAGATTGTGTGATAGAATTTTGTCAGACCATTGACTTTTTCATTTCAAATAAAGTTTTTCACCAACCTAAATGGTGACTATACACATGCATTTAACCAGATGGAACTTACAGGAACAAATTGACTACATATGTGGAAAGACATGATGGAAAAACTCAATATCAAATGTCAGAACAAGACCAGGTGCTGAGTATGGATCAGACCATCAACTGCTCATATTCAGGTTCAAACTGAAACTGAAGAAAATTAAAACAAGTATACAAGAGCCAAGGAATAACCTTGAGTACATCTCACCTGAATTCACAGACCATCTGAAGAATATGTTTAATGCATTAGACACTAATGATTAAAGACCAGACAAGTTGTGGTATGATATCAAAGACATCATTCATGAGGAAAGCAAAAGGTTATTAAAAAAGAGAGGAAAAAAAGAAAAGACCAAATTACATTATCAAAAGAGATTTTGAATCTTGCCTTGAACATTGAGAAACTAAAGCAAAAGGAAGACATGATGAAATTAAGGAATTAAATAGAAGATTTCAAAGAGCAGCTCAAGAAGATACAATCAGATATTATAATCACATGTGCAAAGAGCTGGAGATAGAAAACCAAAAGGGAAGAACACGCTGTTTATCTCAAGCTTAAGGAATTGAAGGAACAATTCAAGCCTTGAGTGGCAATATTGAAGGCTTCTGTAAGGAAAATATTAAATGACACAGGAAGCATCAAAAGAATATTGAAGGAATACACAAAGTCATTACACCAAAAGAAATTGGTGGATTACCCACCATATCAAGAGGTTGCATATGATCAGGAACCAATAGTAATGAAGGAAGAAGTGGAAGCTGCCTTGAAGGAATTGACAAAACATGAAGCTTGAGGAATTGATGATAGAATACCAATAGACATGTTTTAGCAAATAGATGCAGCACTGGAGATTCTAACTTGTTTATGCTAAGAGATTGGGAAAACAACAACCTGGCCAACTGATTGATAGAGAGCTGTATTTTTGCCTATTCCCAAGAAAAGGGGTCCAACCAAATATGGAAACTATTGAACAATTTCATTAATATCATACAAAAGCAAAATTTTGCCAAAGATCATTCAAGAGTGACTGCATCAGTATATACAGGGAACTGCTGGAAAATCAAGCTGGATTTAGAAAAAGGCATGGAGCCATGGACATCATTGTTAGATGGATGTTGGCCCAAAGCAGAAAATACTAAAAAGATACCTATGTGTTATTGACTATGCAAAGGCATTTGATTGTGTGGATCATAACAAATTATGGGTAACACTCCAAAAATGGGAACACCAGAGCGCTTAATTATATTCATGATGAATCTGTACATGAATCAGGAGGCAATTATTTGAACAGAACAAGGAAACACTGCTAGGTTTAAAGTCGAGAAAGGTGTGCATCAGGGCTATCTCTTTCACCATACTTCTTCAATCTCTATGCTCAGCAAATAATCCGAGAAGCTGAACTTTATAAAGAAGAACATGGCATCCGGATCGGAGGAAGATTCATTAACAACCTGCATTATGCAGATGACACAACTCTGCTTGCTTAAAATGAACAGGATTTAAAACATTTACTGATGAAGATCAAAGAACAGGGGCTTCAGTATGGATTGTGCCTCAACATCAACAAAACAAAATCCTTACTGAGTCAGTACACAGTTTCATGATGAATGGAGAAAAGGTTGAAGTTGTCCAAGACATTGCTTTACTTGGTTCTACAATCAACACCTGTGAAAGCAGCAGTGAAGAAATCAAAAGATGCATTGCATTGGGAAAGAACTGTTGCAAAAGACCTCTTTAAAGTGTTGAAAAGTAAGAATATCACATTGAAGACGAAGGTGCATCTGACGCATGCCATGGTATTTTAAGTTGCATTGTATGGTTGTGAAAGCTGGACATTGGATAAAAGAGACAGGAGAAGAATTGATGCCTTTGAATTATGGTGCTGGGGAAGAATATTGAATATACTGTGGACTGCCCAAAGACCTAATAGGTCTGTCCTAGAAGAAGTGCAACCAGAGTACTCCTTGGAAGCAAGGATGGCTAGACTGTGTCTTATGTATTTTGGACATGTAGGCAGGAGGGGCCAATCCCTGGAGAAGGACATCATATTTGGGAGAGTGGGAGGTCAACAAAAAAAGGGAAACCCTCCACCAGATAGATTGACAGTGTCTGCAACAATGGGCTTAAACATAAATAAGATCATATCCCTGGCACATAATCAAGGAGTGTTTTGTTCTATTATACATAGGGTCACTGTGAGTCTGACCAGACTTGAGGGCACCTAATAACAACAAAGAATTTTCATCTTTCTTCACATGAGCTCCAGGAATAGGGTGCTAAAAATCAGTGTTACCTCAAATGCAAATCAAAACAACACTGAGATCCCATCTCACTCCATTAAGAATGGCCAAGATCGAGAAAATACATTGTAACAAATGCGGGCACAGATATGGATAAAAAGAAAACCTTTCACCTCTGATGAGAATGTAAATTAGTGCAGCCACTTTAGAAATCAATATAGGATACCTTAGAAAACTAATAGACTTGCCACAGGACCTAACTATACCACTCATGGAAATATACCCAGTTGGTGATAAGTCATAATACCACAGAGACACCTGTATTTCCATATTTAGCACTTTTCACAATTGCAAGGACATGGAACCAACCAAGGTGTCCATCAACAGAGGAATGGATAAAAAAAAGTTATGGTATATATACGCAATGGAACATTACTCAGCAATAAAAAAGAATGAAATAATGTCATTTGCAGAAAAATGAATGGAACTGGAGAATATCATCTTAAGTGAACAAACCTAAGGCCCCAAAAGAAAGATACCATATGTTCTCACTCATATGTGGGAGCTAAATCTAACTTAAAGGAAGAGAGAGAGAGAGAGAGAGAGAGAGAGTGTGTGTGTGTGTGTGTGTACATGTACAGATTTAAATGATCAGTCAGGCTTATCTAAGAAGGGAAAATGAAAGCAGAGTAGAAAGAAGGCAGGAATAGGTTAGTGGAGAGGGAGCAGAGGTTGAAAAAGGGAGCAAGGAGAGGAGAAGTAATATGGAGGTGTAAAGAGGGAGAGGATATTCTCCAAACAGATGATACAGCAATACAAATACATGGGTTAAGATGGGGAATATAACTCATAAATGCATATGATTTTTTATACTATAGAAAAGATCTGTGAAATATGTAAGTTGATGAAAGTGTATCCAAAAGGAATGTAATAGTTACGTAATGGAAATAGCAAAAGCCTTATTACTCTATCCTACCATCATTTATAAATAATAGAGATATATATTGAAAAATCAGTGCCACCTCAGAGTATTATCCCTACTAAACATGTAATTTGGGTTATATATGGGGTTGCTTTTGAAAAGGTATGTCACCAGTCTAATGGGAAACCTTAGATCAAACTGAAGATCTCAGTAGTATTTCTTATCCAGACTCTTGTACTTATCCCTGTGTACTAAAAGAAATATGCAGTTTAAATAGCCATAGACTAATGGAATAGAGCTAGGAGTTCAGAAATTTTGGGTGGGTTTATTCGCAACATAGATGCCAAGACTACTCAGTGGGGAAAAACAATATCCTTCAACAAATGGTGCTAAGATTCCATTTGAAAAAAAAAAAGTTGCAAAAAATTTATTCCATATACAAAAATTAAGTCACAATGGATAAACCATCTAAATATAGGAATTAAAATGAAAAATACTGACAACACCTAGGGATAAATCTTCATAACCTTGGATTTAGCAATGCATTTTTAAATATGATACTTAAAGCACAGGTGATAAAAGGGAAAATAGGCCAGTTGAACTCCATCAAAATTAAAAATTAAAAACTTCTGGTGACATCAAAAGACATTGTCAAGAAAGTAAAAAGTCCTGGATGCCACTGTGCACATCTATAAGCCCAGCAATTTGGAAGTCTGGGACAGGGGGATTGCAAGTTCAAGGCTGGAGGCAGCCTGTGCAAATTAGTGAGACTGTCTTAAAAAGTAAAAATAAAAAAGGGTAAGCATGTAGCTCAGTGGTAGAGCACTTGCCTATCATGCGTGAGGCCCTGGGTATAACCCCCAAGTACTGCCAAAAAATAAAAAGAAAAAAAACCCAAACAAACAAAAAACAGAAAATGAAAAGACAACCTTCAGAAGAGGAGAAAATGTTTGAAAATCATTTAGTGTGTCTATATTCAAAATATATAAACCGTTTTTATAACCAAGTGATGAAAAGACTTAATATGCAAATTTTAAAAATGGGCAACAGACTTGAATAGACATATCTCCCAAGAATATATACAAATGACTAAGAAGCACATGGAAGGATGCTCAACTTCATTAGTTCCTAGAGAAATGTGAATCAATATGACAACAAGATACCACTTCATAACCACTATGATAAAAAAAAGAGAAGTGATAACAAGGATATGGAGAAATTGGAACTCTTGTATATCACTGGTAGGAATATACAATGGTGCTGCTGCCATGGAAAATAGTTTGGTGGTCCTCAAAAAGTGAAACATACAATCACCATATGAACCAGCGGTTTTACTCTTAGATGTATATCCAAAGGAATTGAAACAGGTACTCAAACAAATGCTTATAAATTAATGTTTATAGCTTCAGTATTCACAGTAGCCGGAATTCAGAAACAACCCATATCCACCCACAGATGAATGGATAAACAACACATGGTATATGTATACAGTGTAATATTACTCAGACATGAAAAAGAATTAAATATAGATTTATATGTGCTAAAATATGGATGAACTTTGAAATATTATGCTAAGAGAAAGATTAGCCAAAGAGTTACATCTTTGTATGGTTTCATCTGTATGAAGTACTAAGAACACATAAATGCACTGAGACAGAAAGCATATTGCTGGGGCCCGGGAAAGAGAGGAGCAGGCAGTAGCTTCTGTAATGGTTACTGAGTTTCCTTTTGGGATAGATAGTGAAGTTATTTTGGAATTAGAGTAGTTGCAAGCATTATGAATGTACTAAATACCACTGTGCTAAAATAGTACAATTTATGTTATGTGAATTTCACTAAAATTTTTTTAAAGGGATAATTAGTTATGCTAGTACATAGGGACAGCACTGTCAATATTAGTGTCTTTAAAAACAATATATATTTGAAAATATTTGCAGTGGAGTCACAGTACCTTATTTTGGAACTGTTTAGAGAATGATGTCTCATTACTGTATCTTACTTTATGATTGACTTTTGTTGTTTGTTTTCATTTTTTGACTTTAGAAGTCGGGAAAGCTAACAATGTTTAGAATTCCAAATAGAGAGAATTTTCTTTGTTAGTCTGGAATTTATATAATTTGTTGTTGTTGTGTTGTTGTTGTTGTTGTTGTTGTTGTTGTTGTTGTTGTCGTCTTTTCGAGGTAGGGTTTCACTGTGTAGCCCAGTCTGGCCTGTGGTCTGCCTGCCTCCTGAGTGCTAGGATTACAACAATGCACCAGCATACCTGGCCTTCGCATAATATTTTTAATAGAGAAAAAATTAAAATAGTTATAATGATTGCTAAGGAGTATAATAAAATCTTCACAGTTTTGAAGGATCAGTGCTTAACAGAGTATGTAATTTGTTAGCATTGAAAATGTGCTATTCATCTGTCCCTCCCCCCCCCAAAAAAAAGATGAGCAAGAGAAGTAAAAGAGCCTTAGTCTCTGGTTCTTTTCAATGGAAGATGAGTAGATTTAAGGTTACTCATTTGAAACATAGGGTTTCATTAATTGCACAAGAGCTTTTTCTCTCCATTTAAGACATTACTCTTAGAAAGGTAAATCCAGACTCCTGTCTGGCTTACAAGTGTTTGAATGTGCTGATCATTCAAAGGTTATTTTTCAACATTTTCTAAACTATATTGTTCATAAGATATGCTTTATTAATAAATTAGCTTATTTCATGTAATGTTACCAACTAGCATATTGATATTATGTCTGATAAGAAAACATGTTGTGATGTCAGTGCTTCTCTGCTTCTCATATGGTTTTCGATGGCTAGTTGTTTCAGGATTGTTTCAGGAATGGACTGCCAGGTCCTTCTCCCATTTTTGCAGTGCTAGGGATTGAACCCAGGACCTCCAGAGCATGCAGAGCAAGCATTCTACCAACTGAACTAAACCCAGCCTGATCAGAAACATGTTGTTGTTGTTATTGTTAGGTGCCTTCGAGTTGGTATCTGAATCATAGTGACCTTCATAGGGTTTTCAATGGCTGACTGTTTTGAGATTGCCTTGGGAGTGGATTGCCAGGCCCTTCAGAAAACATACGTATGTCAAAATAAGAGTCTTAATTATCTATCTCTAATGATAATGAGGGCTGGGATTTAGCTTAGTTGGTAGAGCACTGCGCTGCAATCTCTGAGGTCTCGAGTTCAATTCCCAGCACCACAAAAATGGGAGAAGGGTCTGGCATTCCACTCCCAAGGCAATCCCAAAACAATCAGCCATTGAAAACCCTATGAGGGTTGCTATGAATCAGACACCAATTCAACGGCACCTAACAACAACAATGATAATGAGGGAAAAGGACATGGCAACCCACTCCCAAGGCAATCCCGAAAACAGCCATTGAAAATCCTGTGAGGGTCACTATGAGTAGGACTCGACTGGATGGCACCTAACAACAACAACAATGATAATGAAATTAAGAGTTAGACTTAACCCAAAATGAAAATACACTGCTTCTTTTGAGTTAGCCTTTTTGTCTCTCTTTCTGCCCTCATTTAAGAGGATCTGTGACTTCACCATGCCCTTTTGCCCTATGAATCAGAAATTTTCACCTGGCTCCTTGATAGCTCATCCATCAGCCTTTTTTATTAGTCCCATGACCAGTGACTACAGGAGATAGAGCCTCTAGAGTACATAGAACATTTTGTGGGATATTTTGTTTTAGGTAATCTCTTAATTAGATGTCCACTTTCATTAATATAAAACTGATTGCAGAATGGCAATGAGAATTACTACAAATAGAGATTGGCAAGAGAAATCACTGAGCAGCTTAAGTTTAAGGAGAGAGAGCTTTGGACTGAGTCAGAGGGACAAAATATGATTTCTGGTCTACTTCTTCCTTTTTCTACTGTGAATCATTACCATATTATACCATGGCCTTTTTCTAGCAACACATTCTCTTTGGGCATCCAGCCACTACATGATACTATTCCTGAAGGTTCTATTCTTATTCTCCTTCCTTGGCAGAAACATCCCAGGATGGGAGCCAATGTAAATGCTCCATTCCCAATTACCTTATAACTATTTCTCCTCTTCCACATCCCCAGCTATTCTCCTCAAGGCTTTTTTCTGTTTAATAAGTCCAGGTGGGCCTAACCTCCTTATGCTTTTGCTTTTAGGTTATATTTGTATTTATATATGTTTAATGAACTCTTCCCTATTTCACATTTGCCTGTACTTAAAAATCATTGGAAGAATGCAAAGAGTGACTTCCCCATGCAATTTTTATTTCTAAAATAAGTACCATTTATGAATACATTTGCGAAGATTGTATACCAACATATACAGACTTGTAATTTAATTGTGCTCATGTGCTGTCTGTTCTCCATTAATATTTTGTAGGGTTGCACTGAACATATTTTTCTCACCTGTGCTGTTTTAATAGTCTTGTGAGATAAAATTCAGTTGGTCTTCAAGGTGAATCCTTATTAAGTATAGTTTGGTTGGAAGTTGTATGTGAGAAAATACTCTATTTATTTATTTATTTATTTTCACAGTACTCAGGGGTTGAACCCAGGGTCTCGCTCATACTTTGCACCACAGCCCAGTTTTTATTTTTTATCTTGAGACAGGGTCTTGCTAAGTTAAGCATGCTGCCTCTGGCCTCGAACATGTGATCCTCCTGCCTCCACCTCCCTAGTTGCTGGGATTACAGGCACTCTGTCACTTTAGATACTGAGTAAAAGCTTATTGCAATGTGATGAGTTACTTAATAAATAAAAAGTCAGACTTTCTATTATTTAACTATAAAGTCTTTTTATATTGGAGACATTTTTCCTTTTGCTCCTTTCTCTTTTAGACGTTGACCTCAGGATTTGGCATTATCTACATCTGGTCAGACCTTCCTATAAAGTCACCTTTTATAACACCAGAATGTTGCTAGGCCAGTCCCAATTGAGATGATGCCTTAAAAACAAAACAAAATAGCCAACCCATCTGTTTTACCTACCCTTTCAACACTGGTCTCCTTATACTTGCTTTTCAGCTGGACTAAATAGTTAGGAGAGCATGGAACAGGTTGATGAGAAGACTGAGTGGAAGTGTAGGATGGTACAGGCAGCCTGCACGGATCAGCCTCAGCACTGAGCAGAAGCTGGCTAGGAAAGGACCAACCAGGACAGTGTTGTGAGAATGTAAAATTGGAACTTAGAGTCCAAAGGACTCTTTAATGGAGTCAAATGAAGTAAAAACTCCATTTCCTTGGTTCACACTCATAGAATCATTTAACTTTAAGTCACCAAATAGGTCTCCTTTCAGTGACTTATTCTGTGACATCTTTCTAACCCTTGCTGAAAGTAAGGAATATAGTTTTAGTTTAACATATCACTCACTTCATCTATCAGACCAAGTAGGAGAGTATTCAGCCCTAACTCCTTTAGGGTCTTAAGTGGTCATATTTTTAAAAATTCATTCTGAATTAACATTATGAAAATCCTGAAAATGTCATTTTATATTTCAAAATATACCATATTAAAATCAATGTATAAGTTCTGGGACACTGGAATCAGTATAATTTATGGTTCCTTTTTCCTTTCAGCATGAATAACTTCAAATTCAGTGAAGTGTTGCTTTGCTTTTCTTACCCAAATGGTATACTTATCTGATTCACTTCAATAGTTGCCTATTTCCCCTTTCAGAAATGTCTGTTCTCTCACCAGGAGACTAAAACATTGTGCAGATGTACAGTTGGATACAATGATGGCAATATAATATATGCACTGTTCAATAATTTATTTTGTATCTAAAGTGATGCATCTGTTTCCTTCTTGTGGGAGGAGGTTTGAGCTTCATTTCAATGTCATTTTAGGTACTGGTCCAATTCTTCTATCCAGTTAACCAAAAATGAAAATTTCCATCTGCTCAATTGCCATTCAGAGGAATGTTTTATCTCTGAAGCACATTATGACAACTAAAATTGACAGCATAATCTGTCTGAGTTTTTTCTCTTTTATTCCTCTTCAGATTCTCTTGAGCTTTAACAAGAGAGGATTCTTCTTTATAGCTGCCTATGATTAGAGGACTGACTTTCTTCTCTTAGCAACTGTAGACCAGTAGAGCATGAATGGCTGTCCACTATTCACTACTTCATTATAAATTTTTTTTCTGTCCATTAGTAACCCTACAAGAAGTATACTTGTTAGTAAGCTATTAGCAGAACAATGCAAACTTAGCTTTCTATAAGAGTAAATGTCTGCCAATACTATTTGGCATTCCAGTGAACACCCAGACTCTGTCCAATTGGAAGGTATAGTTATAGTCTCATTTTTATTGATCAGTCTGTACTTTAGAAAACTGGCTAAGGAAGCCTTTATACTGTCCCTACTTTTTTTATCTTAGAGACCTAAAAATATTATTTCAAATAAGTTTTGTTGCTAAAATACCAGAAATATTTCCTTTATTCCTACCATAAATGTTGTAACTTAAAATAACCAGGCACATAGTAGCTGCTTAATTAGCTAGTATCAGACAGAATTAGGATGTTAACATAGGTCCTTTCATTCCAAGTCTCATTTCCATTTTTTCCTACATAGTGGCAGAAAAATAGGAAAAATAACATTGAATAGGGCCTTAAAAGATAAGCTGTATTTGCAGGATCCAAGGCTGTTTATGAATCGCCTGCCCTGTCTCTTTTATTGGTTTTTCCTCTTTTATTGTTTATCTCCTAAGTGTGTCTTATCTTGTAGTTTTTCTCATTCCTGCTGTTTCTGTCTTTGTACATTCTCATTTCTAGGAGTATTATATAACTTTTACTTTGTCCTTCCTACTAATCTATGTCTATTAGCATCATTAGGTGATTCCCTATGTTTTTTTCAAAGTGTCTAGCAATGTTTTCAGATGATTTTTGGTATTTTTATGTGTTACAAGATATAAGTATTTTGAAATCAAACTAGGGAACAGTTTATTCAATAGAGTTAAATAAATTATCTAACAAAACACAGAACTTCTTGGAGCTTTTAACTTGCTCTGGTGTGCTGAGCATCTCTAAAAGGGAAAGTGGGAGTATAGTGGGCAGGATATAGAATATAACATGTCCAAATTTAACCATGAAATTTTTTCTCCCCTTTTCCACAGAGCATATCTAGAGATTAATTCATTAGGCCACACAGATTTATAGCAATGATAATCAGAAAACTCTGGACCCAGTATATCAGAATTGGTTAGAGTGCTCTAAATTTAAACATTTATAGGCCTACCCCAGTCCTACTACAACAGAATCATGAAGAAGTGAGGTAAATGTGTCCTGGTTTTTTCTTTTCCCATTTCTTTAAGTGATTGGGCTAACTGGAGATTTGTTTGCCTTCTTCAAGCTGTAAACTTCACTCTCATGGCTTAAATACTGATTGCTCTAAAATACCTTGGGTCCTTTTCTCCTGATTTCTGATTCCAGACATTTAAAGACAACAACTTACAATCAGGTATTTCATGGGATCTTAGATTCAACATGATAAAACAGAAACTTTTACTTTCCTCCAAAAACGACCAAAAAACTGCTTTTCCTCTAATACTCTACATGTTAATAAGTGATGCCCATTCCCAACTAGATGTCTAAGACAGAAATTTGAAAGTCAGACTTGGTGCTTCTTACTGACTTACTCTCAACCTCCCTTCAATAACCAGAATTGTCAATCGCATTTTTTTTACTACCTTTTGAATCCTTGCACTACTTCCTATCCTCAGTATCTCTAACCTAATCTAGGCCGTTGTTACTTTTCTCCTAAATTACAACTGCTTCTTCCTCGATTTTCTGTTTCCAGCTTTCTTCTCTAATCCAGACTACGCTCTGTTCTTTGTAAGATGTCTAAATTTCACATGTGATTATATGATTATGTTGCTATAATTCACTTTATACCAGTCCAACCTACTGAACTGAGAAATACTACACAAGACTGGGTCCTTGTATAGCTGGTGAATATTATCACACTACTCTCTCTCCCTCGCTCTCCAGCCTTTAGCCCACAAGATTCATCAATTCCCCTCTATGTATCCTACCAGGGCTTTACATGTATTTCCCTTATCTCTGTTTTCTTCTTCTTTTCTTTCTGCCTTCAACCCTTCTGTGTAGCTAACTACTCATCCTTTACCCATTTAAATACATCTTCTTCAGAGAGGCCTTACTTACTTTCTAGACTGTGTTAGATCCCACATTGTGTATTCTGATAGGTTTTTTTGTGTTTGCCTCACCACTCTTCATTGTTAATATACATCTTATTGTAGTGGTTGCTTTTCCTTGTGGGCTTGCTATGGTTGATGCTACAATTTGCCTCCCATTATACTTTCATCTCTTCTTTTTTAGTAATAAGAGCTCTTACTTTTAGCTAGGCGTGTTGCCATATAGTGAATGACTATATTCTCCCTTTTCCCTTACAGCTAAGTTTGGCCTTATGATTAAGTCTTAGGCAATGAAGTCTAAGTTGAGTACAACTTCTGAGACATATAATTAAAGGGGCATTCTCTTCTTTTGCCCTTTTCTCTTTCTCTGTCTGCAGGCTAGAATGTGAATGTACTGGTTGGCCTTGAGTTGCCACCTGGGTCATAGGATGGCCCTTTAAGAACATAGAACAGTGCTTGCTTCAGCAGCACATATACTAAGATTAGAACAATACAGAGAAGAGTTAGCATGGCCCTTGCACAAAGATGACACACAAACTCATGAAGCATTCCATATTTTTGAAAAAAAAAAAAAAAGAACACAGAACAGCTAGAGGTAGGGAATCTGAATCGCTTATCACTACAGATCTATAACCATGTAAGCCTTAGACTTTTGTCTTTCTTAATTTAATGTGAGAGAATAATAAACATCTATCTTATTTAGGCTAGTGTTACTTGCTTACTTTATTATAAATTTTTACTTTGTAATACAGCAGCTCTTCATGTGAGCCATTTCCTATGTTTGGATAATTCTGCACCTAATAAGGCTTACTAGAAAATAAAACCCTCCTCTTCTAGGGATGTTGTTGTTGTTAGGTACCATTGAAGAGCTATACACTCACTCCTCCAGCTTGCCTTGTAGCTAGAGTGTGAATGTATGACCTACAGTCAACCAGTGAGAAGTATCTGCTCCACTTTTGAATTCATGAGTTAGTGATACAAATAAATGGGACAGCAGGGAACTCTTCCTGGCAATGGATGTCATTGAGTAGGAATTTGGTGGGGAATAGGAAAGGGCAGCAGAGTACTCAGGCTGGAGGCATCATCTGTTGTTTAGTGCTAGTGGGTTAAGTGGTGCAAACAGTAGCATCTAATGCTTAATGATGCCAGCCATAAATTCTTTATTGGATTAGTTCTGTGGCATCATTTTCAGTGGTTCCCCCCCCTCCCGCCATTACATAGCTTCTTAACCTGTTTCTTTAAGCCTCCAACAATTCTTTTTTTTTTTTTTTTGGTGGTACTGGAGGTTGAACCCAGGGCCTCACGCCTGCATGCTTTGCAAGTGTGGGACCACCGAGCAGCGCCTCCAGCCCATTTTTTTTAGTTTTTGAGACAGGGTCTCCCTAAGTTATGCAGACTGCTTCTGGTCTCAAACTTGCAATCCTCCCGCCTCTGCCTCCCTAGCTGCTTCTGGGATTATAGGCATGTGCCACCACGCCCGGCACCTCCCACAATTCTGTGAGCTATCCAGCATTTCCTTTTTGATTTAAATTAAGCAAAGGTTTCTATTGGATGCCACTAGGAAAAAAAAAAAAAAAAAAAAAAAAAAAAAAAAAAAAAAAAAAAAAAAACCTCTACTGATGTGGTTATATTTGGCATTCCTTAGCAGATCCTAAATGCTGCCTGGGCTCTCTTGTTTGTCCCCCATGCCTACCATGTCAGTATATCCCAGCTCATGCCTGCAAATTAAATAGATGTTCAATATTTTTTAAATAAGTGATAAATCCCTGTCTCTGATCTCAACTTCCTTACCTACCCTAGTACTTTTGCTTCTAGCTTCATTACGCAAATTGCATTTGATATGATAGCTGCTACTTTTCACTCTTTAAATTGACTAACTTCTTTAAAGCTTTGACCCACTATTTCTTTCTTGTGACTGTCCCATTCTGACTATGCTTTCAGGTTTCTGGAACTATTCTTAAATTATCTGGCAGCCCTTACCTTCTATTCCCACCCCCCCCCCCAAATTCTTTCTTAAGTTCACCCTCTCCTGTAGCTTTAGTTGCTATACATTATGATGATTTCCAAACTTTATCTTTTACTTAGATCTCTCTGTCTTAAGCTTCATACTGGAATGGCCAAATGCCTGCATCACCT